>JAJVSH010000157.1:97667-194870 GCA_021460005.1 Tetramorium alpestre | reverse complement strand
GTTATTCGAATACACGACTTGTATTTTTGTTTATAAATGTTATAAACAGGTGTCTGGTATTCGAGGAGTCTCTAAACGTCGGGGGAAATAAATTATAAATNATATTAAAATATAACATCTTGTGTCAGAAAACTTTGCGAAACGACAAACAATGATATGATGTGATGTATGATATACGATAACGCAATATATAAAATATATTTAAATGCTTCTGGAACATAATTGTACTACAAAAATATCCTCTTGTTCCTCTCAAAGTAAAAAATTCTATCATGAATACGCTATAATTATAAGCTGAGCTTTCATTCGCGCTCAGTTTATAAGTGTAAGCGATGTTAGTGAAGCTTTTACTAAAACGAATTTTCAACAAAGNGATAATTTCGCGCGAAACGGTATATATTAATTTATATATTATAGAGACGTTAGAACAGTATCTTAGTAAAAACTAAGAATATATATTACATATCAAAGCAATATAGCCATAGAATAGTTATAGAACACGTATGAAATTTGCCATTCATTGATGTTTCGTTGAGTATGTTGATTTCGGGCCCCATACCGTGATATTGTTGCCGGATATCGCAAGGATGNCGTTTAAGTAATCCATCTGCAATATGAAGCATACGATAATTATAATATATCTAACTTAGCAAGACATTATTATTACAAGACTTGTCGTCAGTCTCTTAAGAAAGATTTCACCAACATTTGAAAGACAATGATGCTTTCGAAATTTAAATGTAGAAATTTAATTTCCAAACAGTATTTCTCATTTTATATGTAGACATACTGAGAGAAAAGTATAGCTACTTTTGAACCCAACCATAATTTTATAATATTTCTAACACTAAATATGATTAACTTAACCCTTTCATTCCCGAATTATTTTCCTCAGCGAGACAAAAAATTTTTTTATGATTAAAAAAAGGTATTAAAGGTACAGTAAAACTACTTATACGTACTCTTTAATATTAATAACTAATATAAATGTAATAATAGCTTAGTTATTGACTAAGGTTACATAGATTCNTTCTAAATACCGTCGAAAGATAAGAAGCCTACATATGGGCCTCNTGGGAACGAAAGAGTTAACTATATGCATCATTATGTTAATCATAATTATCATTAGAAATACTATAAAATTTGGGTCCAAAAGTGATTATATTTTTCTTTCAGTATGTTTAATTTTTCTTCAAAGTCAGTGAAATTTTCGGCAAATCTTACGCTACTCACACTAGCGATCTCTCCGAACCCAGAAAGCAAAGTAGTGATGGGCCTTGGCGGATCCGTAGGGCTCATAATNNTGACGGTGCCGTCCNTGGAACTCGTTATCAGGCATCCGTGCGACAGATGCACCCCCGTTATGCCTTTCGTATGCTCGGTAGAGTAGGATTTTACTAGCTCGAAATCGTTCTTTGGATTTAGCACGTGCAACTTCGCGCTGCTGTCCCCGACGCAAATCCAGTCCCGTTGCATGTTTATGCACATAGGAAACGCTTCGTCTGAAAACTGAAGAGATATACATGTGATATCGTAATCGCGTTTTCCTTTCGCGATCTTAAAAATGCTGATGGATTACTGTGATGGACTTCATGGTCTTTCCGGCTCGTTGATCCCAAACGGACATCGTCTTGTCCTCGCTGGCGGACAGGATATACTCCGTGTTCATTGCCAGCTTAATCACGGCTCCGGTGTGCGGGCGATACTGCCTGATTGGTTTATATCCCGATCTCGAATCGAACATGAATATGGTCCTGCTGTACGAGCCGGTCGCAAAGACGGACCGCTCTGGACACGACGACATGCACAGGAGCGCACCAGGCACGCTCCTGAAATATTTGATGTTAATGGAAAATAATATGCAAAACGATAATATGCAGTAAATTCAGAAAATTTGACGAATGAACTTTAGAATCTCATTTCCGAATCATATGTTGACAAGAAATACGAGAAAATGGTATCTGCATTCGAATAACTCGGAGAGAAACAATTATTTCCTCAACAAACAGAGGAATTATTTTCCCCACTTAATCTTTTTATCGCAAAGCGGCCGAAAGGGACAGTTTTGCTTTCGCGTACATCTCATAAGTTTTCAGCAGGGCGAGACCGGTGTTCTTGAGCATCCATGATTTGACACTCTGATCCCAACTGCAACTGTAGATCGTGTTGTCTAGCGCCGTCAGATCCCAGATCCATCCGTTATGCGCGGAATCTATGCAGACGGAGTTTCCGATTTCGTGAGAAGGTAGTTTCCTGCGAGAGGGAAGTTTCCAGTAAACCAGGGTGCGGTCTCTCGCACCGGCTATGCAAATGGTTCCATTCTGAAAACGAAAGTTTGTCATTAAGATATCCTTTTTCTGCACAAGAAGAGATGTTCAGAAAGACTTNGCACAATGTACTACNTACGTGCATCAGTAATAGAGCATCAATTGNGCTGTACTGTGCGTTCGNGATTATCAGTTTCTCCATAGAATCCATGTGTCTCCACAGCGCTGTTTGTTTCTCGACCGCAACGCATGATAACTTCCAAAACAGTTTGTCGGGCCTCGCTGTAATGACACAGGACTATCACAAGGATATGACGAAAGCTTGTTCTATATACTATAACATTAAGTATTAAAAAATGCACATATACAAAACTAGAATCAAGTAAAGCATATTCTTGATCGAGAGANCTATTCAAGTTCTTACTTTATGCATATCAGGTTGTTGCAATAAACGGAGCTGCTCAAGCTTGTTCGATGCAACTTCTTACGAAAGAGAAATATACAATGTAACATTTAATTGTAAAAGACGCTTATTTTTCATTTCAAGTCAAACAGAAATGAAATATACTACAAAATAAAATCTAACACGATGTAAGCAACTGATATACAACCTGCATATGCATGCGCAAGTTCGAACAGCGCCGGTGTAGAATGACATAGACAGTATTTTATTCATTTACAAAATGAGTGTGGTTGTGCAAGGCGGTAAGGTGCTATCAATTTGAGCTAACCGGGACGCAAGAGCGGGTAGCTAGCATCCGGCCATATATGGTTAATTCGCGCTTTCCACAGTGAGTCATCCTTTAAAATCAGGTAGAACTGTTTGCACACTAGGCTCAAACCGTGTACTAATGTCGACGCCTCTAGGAAGGAGCATATGTGCAGGAATATCTGAAATGCAGCACAGTAAAAAAAATTATAAACGCACAACCAAACAAACGCTTCGACGGAAGATGGAGATGGAGAGAGAGAGAAAGAGAGAGAGGGACTTGACCGTCGCTGGTTCAACACACTTTACTTCATTGACAAGCGACTACTGACGGACGAAATGACAGTAACAATTAAAAAAAAAAATGATTTCGTTCGCGTGTACGCGAGGGTGCGCCTGTACGTGAAACGTGGGAATTGATATTATTTTTTTTCCCCCATACCTCCACCGGGAGATCCAGCAATGACAGTTGTGCATCTTCCTCGCCGTTGTGCACGCAGCTTGCATTCTCGTCATCCATTTTTTTTCGCGTCGTATAAATCTGAGTATTTTCATTCGATTTGCTCGAGACTGACTTTGCGCGATTCAACAAAGGCGACTAAAAACGGTGTAAACACGAAGGTTTAGCACTGTCCGATCTACGTTATCAAACTGCGATAGCTATCACGTCGGGCTCCTTGTACAGCTAAGAATATATCGCCCATGCATCGCATATGAACGACGCCACCTATAGGGTGTTGCGAAAGAAATGTATGTGTCTCGACTGACCTGCATTCGACTCTTTTTCTTTCGAGAAAATCGATAAAATTTTCTTGTCCGTTTGATAAACTTAATCATCGAGCTGCGATGTAAAACAACAACCGACAAGAGGAAATCCGACAAATAAATAAATCAGCAAGACATAAATTTTGTTAAAAAATAACAATTATAGTATGTCACGTACATTATGTTTATAAAATGATAAATTTATTATCACTTTATAAATTTCTAATTTATTATAAATATTATAAACATTTGAATAAACATTCGCAACAATTATATTAAAATATACTGTATTTTTATTTATGTTCAATTATTTAAGTAGCATTGATTACACGATTTTGTAATATAAAAATTATGAATATATTCTTGCAATTAAATTGTATATATTTTTGCTAAACATATACTAAATATAATACATATACATGCCTAGAAATTATAAGTGCAAGATGCATTACACAAATTATTTATATGTATACAGCGTCTCAGCTTAATACAATTTCTGGAATACTTCATTGGAATTAAAATAGAAAGCATGTTCACTATACTCGGGCTATTTGGATAAACTAGATTTTTTATTTTAGACTGCTGGAACAATACGTTTTTAGCTTACTAAATTTAATAGTGTAAGATTTTATTATTTATCACTATCTTGACAAGGACTGTTATTCTTCTTATTGTCCGCTTATTATTGTTATTACCTTTGATTCGATACAGTTCGCGTTTTCATTATTCTTTTGGTCCAAGTTCTAGCAGTTGTCTTCAAATAGAACAGGAGTTGTATGTTTTAAAATAATCGGTGAAATTTATTAAAACGAATGACATAATCGCACCGGTCGCTGAGCCCGTTTGCATTATTACACCTATATTGAAGAGCGCTTTCGAAGACGATATATTTTTCAGGAGAGACACTATGACGAGTTTTAGATATGATATGACGCCCATCAGAATGATCCAGGACAGAATGATCAATCCTACGCCGACCGTTGATTTTTGCAACGGCGGAGTAGGAGACAATAGAGCCACGCATGTAACGTAGCATCCGGCGATTAAGCATATTAGAGCCAGATAATTAATAATCTTTACGTTCGACACCATGACCCAAATTGTCAAAAAACATGCTAGCGGGTTCACGAATTGGGCGCAAACGATAGATAACTGATATGCAAGATGTCCATACGGTAGACACGAATACGATTGGATACTTGGCAGAAATCCATTACTGAAGAAGCAACAGATTCCAATCAGAAAATATAAATAAATTTTTCTAAATAAGGACAAACTGTTCGCCTTGACAAGCGAGGAGCTGTTTGCCGTATTGTTTTCCTTCTTAGCCGTTCTTCGGTCAACATTATCAATGCAATAAATATTAACATCAGACTCTTTGCGTAGTTTACTGTCTTCTTTAGTTTGCGTGAGAAAATTAGAATTGCTTAGCCTCTTGTTGACTTGTACAAACGGGGAATATCGTAGAACGATAAATGCAGTGAGCGATAATACGAGCACAAGAGTCAGAAACAAGAAGTAATATTGCCCCGGGAATTTCAAGTCGGGCGCATTAAGGGAAATCGTATCCGTTGCATTTGTAAGAGAATTGTTACATGCCGCGCGTTCACCGACGCCTTGTATCAACGCCACTACGCTCGGCAGTACGCCGCTCAAGCCCTCTCCGACGAAATACGACACGATGTAAATGTCGTCGAAGTCGCGAAGGTAAGGCATGAACAGTACCGAGCTGAAGCAACCGACCAGCGCGCTGAAGAACACCGAGACGAGCAGGATCAGGCTGTGTCTCTCGCTACCGATTACGACTGTCCTGTCGTAGAAGAACATCAGCAGCCCCATAGCGAGAACCTGCGAGCACAGTAAGCACAGTATGCACGACGATTCGTTCGGCTGGCATTTGCTCTTGTACAGGAGGGCGTACAATGCGGGACCAACGTTTGCGGATTGAGTCACTATCACTATGTACGCGGGCAAATTCCAGCCTTCCGGAGCGATACCGACGAGAAGCGGTAGCTCGATAAATATTCCATTGACGCCGATCCAAGTAGACACGCCGAACAAGATCACGAGAAGATGGACGATCAGGCGGCCACATCTGACATGCCCAAAGTAAGAGTTAATTTGCCAACCGTCTCTCATCGTCGGTTCCTTTATCTATCCCTGCGTAAACGATCAGCGTTTGATTTTTTTATACAGCTTTGCCCGACAATTAATAAATAATTGCTGCGGGCATTCTGAATCGAATCACTCGATCACTTACACCACAGATATCTGACAATTTAAGTATTCTTAAAATATCACAGATGTACATATACGTTATTTCTTCAAACGGGCAGATGAAGATAAGCACGGAACTCTGTTGCACAAGTTTATCAGAAGCAGAGTCATGGAGATATAATTGAAGTTCGGAAGTGAGAGACCTATCCTCCTTTTCAACGCTGATTCTTAATCAGCTCAATAAAAGTTATCAGATAGAGCGTCTATGCAATTATAAGAGACAACACATTAAGTTTACACACGGGATTAATTAGAGCACCGTCTAACATACAATCGCAGATAACGAAAATAAAAATTGAGCTGGTTAAATATTAAGTACCTAGAAAGTACACGCCACGTTTTGATAATGTAATGTGTGAAGAGTTCGATTCTTTGTTCAAAAAAATATAAAAATAATTTTACTATGACCTTGTCTAGGCATCAAATAAGAAATATTCTGAAATATTATGAAAAAATCGTTTAAAATGCATAAAATTAAGAAAAAAATATTATCGTTTTATACATATATCCATATATCTCAAGCGAACATTGGTCTCAAATTCATAATATCTAATAAGTTACTAAATTATGATCCCTAAAGTGTCTTTATCTATCACTGAAATAAAAACAGAAATTATAATGTACTTTTCTTCCTACAATTGTACAAAATTTTGATATAATAGTTAAATACTGTATAAAATAGATAATATCCATCTTGATGGAAAAATAAATTTTTTTAATAACAACAGCAAATAATTGATAAGACTAAGTACCGACTACATTAATTTTCTATAAGATACGCACACGGAGAATAAGACTCAAACACTTTCGCGTAATTGACCAAACCGAACGTGGTGATTGCGCCTATCAACGATCCGATTTGCGTCGCAACGCCAGTATAATAAAGACCCCTTCCGGGATCAGGTCGATATAACGTCGTAATGCCCATTTTAACGAATCCAATTAAACCGCAGAGCGTTATCCATACAAGAATTACCATCAGTTCCCCCACCCATGAATATTGCAAAGGAGGATGTGGCGATTTCGTGGCCAGATATAACACGAAGCCGGAAAGTACTAAAATAGCTGCCATAAGGATATTGAGGAGCTTTACCTTCGGTGCTTTTACAACGAAACCTAAAGACATAGCTAATGGGCCAGCAATAGCAGCTAACGTGACTGTCAAGTGATACGCTATACTGCCATATGGTAGACAAGAATACGATTGTATACTCGGTAAAGTACCGTTACCGAGAAGACAGACTACAGCCATCATGACTAATAAATAATAGTATGTATATTTCGGCATTTTCCAACCGGCATTAGTTTTGTAGCTCGGCGGTGCCGTTACGTCGATCGGCAACATTTCCATGCTACTCGGTAGCTTGACTCTCTCCCCGCGTGCTACGGGCAAAGCGTTTAAGCCCAGGAACGAGAGGAAACTCAGGCATAGCAGCGTTCCGATGAAGATGAAAAATAACTGGGAGGAGAATCTCGGATCCGATTCCGCGGGCACGAATTCCAGGTGGCTCGAGCCTGGCTTGGTAACGTTCACGCATCTCTGAGTACTACCAACGCCTTGAATCAGCGCCACTGCGCTCGGCACGAATCCGCTGAGTCCTTCTCCCACGAGATACGACACCAGATAAATCTCACGGTAGTTCCTCATGTACGGCATGAAGAGGACGGAACTTGTACATCCGACGAGGGCGGTCACGAACATGAGCGACAGGAGTGCAGTCGAGTGCTCCTTGCCGAATACAACTGAAGTGTAACTGTAGAAAAAACTCAATGCCACACAGGCGCATGCTCCCGCAGCCAACAAGCCGTAAATGATATACTTGTCGTATGCCCAAGCGGTGTACCTGAAACAGACAGTCATGTTAGAGTGGTTATGCAATCGTCTCAAGCCACGTGAAACATAGACCTACTTTATGTACAGGGTGTACAGTATGGGACCTAAATTGGCAAATTGCACCAGCATCACCATGTGCGCAGGCAGGCTCCATCCTTCCGGGGCTGTGTGCACTATGAGAGGCAATTGCACGTAAATGCCGTTCACCCCGATCCAAGCGCCCAGGCCAAACATCAAAGCGAGAAGATCAACAAGTAACCTCCGGTTGCTCAAACGTTGGCTCAACATTTCGCACATTTGTGAGAGACCGTTTCTCAAATTATCTTCTGCGATGGACGCTTCTGGCCGTTGGTCACTTGTCATTTATTGACTGACTCGCTGTTCATCTCGTAGTGTTGCGATAAAATCGGACTGATAATTATTATCGCATTATTATGATAACGTAATTGCAGCCAAAGTCTACTGGGAAAAACAATTGAAGATAAAAATAATGGTGCACATTACAATGGGGAGCAATTACTAATGAATAATTGAAATGTCTTTCTTATTGCATTTAAATTGCAAATGCTAAAAATCGACATATTATAATCGCTTTAATTTATACATAAAAATATATTAATGTACGTTCACACAATTCACTAAAATAAAATATATTTACATGTCCAAATGATGAGTAAGATGATGAAAGCTTGACCGCAATTGCTCGACTGCGTTGGCAAGGAATTTCTTGTATCAATTATATTTATTAATCCCTCACTCACGAGATCTTGATTTTGTTATTATCTATATTACAATATGACATTACAATTTGATTGCACTATCCCCAATTTTTTAAAGATATTTTGCTCGTCTCTTATATAAAATTTCAAATTTATAGGAGCGAGGAAAATGAGACGTCGACCCCGATCGAATATGTCGATCACAAGCGTGTAATCGACACGCAACTGCTCGTGCTCACGGTTGGCAGACGAGTGCTCCGAAATCCAGAGTAGGGTTATATAACGCACGTGGCAATTCGATATATCGCACGAGTGTCTCGATACGTCAACGTAAGCCGCCATTTTATGTTAATTTTTGTTAATTTTTGCGCGACTCGATAGCGCTTATTAGTCCAAAGAATTTTACATAACAATCATTTGTTTGCGAATATTTCGCGCAATTAGCGCACGTGTTCGATTGAGTGACATGCATCGAACACGTAAAACCGTACAATATCGAGTAATCTCGAACGATCGGTCGCGAGTATCGAGCCTGGCTAGAGAAGAAGAGGGGACCCATCCCCACCAAAAGCACCTGTTGAATCAGGTCACCCGGTATGATGAATGACCGCGGGTTTTTGTTTTTACAGGAAATATAGTATCTAGCGAGTTATCTAATCTGAAAGAAAAATATATAGTCACCAAGCTGTATGACTAAAAGATTGTTAAAAAAAAAGTGAAAAAACTGCTCTATTACAGAGAGAAAAATGTTTTAAAATAGAGTAAAATGTAGAATTTTTTTACATTTTTGCATTATAAATTTTCCGCGAACATAAAGTGTAGCTTTTGATTATCCAAAATTTATTGGAATCGTTATTTCAATGGCATTGATTAATATCGGTCAGCGTTATTCCACGTATCGTGACGTGAGGCGTTATACTTACTTTTTTATTGACAGATGGACCACGGTCGGACGGGATTGATTGATTATCACTAGAGGGAATCGCAGAACGATAGGGTGTACAAATTGAAGATACGATAGATTGAATATAGCAAGAACTTTATAAAAGACGAGGCAGACTCACAGATGGTTTAAGTACATTAGTATTTGTCTCAAAACTCTTGAGAGTTTTTGCGTTTGAGAGTGTATTTTGCGTTCGCATCTTTGTTTTTTCTTTTTTTTCTTATATATATTATTTTAATCATTTTTAATAGAATCACACGGATGAAAAAAGGTCGCAGAAAATGTGCTCTTGCAGGGTGCTCGAAAGTCGTGTACGGATATATAACATTAATTTAAAGAAGTCCCTGTTCGAATGACAGATGGCGGAAAAAGGAAACGCCGAACTATACTTGACATAAGCTTCTTCATGTTGCGCCATAGTATCGTCGCCTAAATATATATATATATATATTTTTTTTTATCTGTGGACGATAAATATGCATAAACAATAAAGTAAAACTCTCTTATCGCGGAAAAAGAAAGATCGCGTCGATTTATTTGCTTTTCCGTTAATGTTTCTTCCTTCATTTAGGACAATTGGATAATATACAGGCTGTCCTAGAATTCACGCACGCGAAATGCACAGGATGATTCTTTGTGCCGGAAGAACCAATTTTTTTTTCCTCTGATAAAGTTGCGTCCAAATGAAGACTTTAATGTACTCGACATGTACGCTGCTATTTTTCGAAAGATGCTATAACGATTATATACTATTGCTTGAGAAATACATATTAATGAGAAAATTTTTCTGAAGCAACAGCTGAAAGTAAAATAAATCCATTAAAAAAAGTATAGATTTAACATCCTAAAGATTTATGGATTTAAAAAGGATTGAACGTATTAAAGCATATTCCACCTGCATACACATATTTATCCTACAAAAGAGATTTTCTTCTGCAAGTTGAATTCACAATTAATCCACTTTCAACCGTTACTTCAGATACGTCAATTCGATAATTTTTTTTTTGTTAAATAAGCTGTATTATAACGACATTTATACATCGTGCACTGTCGTTATAAAATCTTTAGAGAAATAGTAAAACAGATTCATCATACGCCACCTCTCAATTAGCTTTAAACTATTCTCATTTAAAAACTATTGCTCGGACGCAACTTTGTCAAAGGAAAAAGTTATTTTTTTTTTCCTCCGGCACGGACATTCGCACCGTGCATTCTACATGCGCGATTTCTGCGACACTCCGTACACAGTGCGCTCGATATCAAATATATGTACATGTAGTATACAAATATATTGTACGTGTCTTGTATATATCATATATGTTGTATATGCATATATGTACATATGGCTCGTTTAACTATATTCTCTTCACAATCTCGTGCGGTGCACATTTATCTTGACCTTGATTAACCGATTTGCCGTTGATTGTTCTCCAGATTCGTCGGATTAAAACTTGAATGCGGTCGATCGTAGGCAATCCCTCTAAGGATACTTCGAAGCGATTACTATTTGCAAGTACGAAAAATCCCGTCGCGAAGGACGACGACTGTCGATTATAACATGGAAAAAGTGTCGCGATCACGTCGATCGACCTTACAGAGGCGCGTAATATGCAGAATCACGGAAATTGCTGGATCGGCTGCGACACAATGGCGCGGGAAGCGACGATGTACACATCGAAAAATCGTATATACACATATAGGTATAACGTGTGTGTATGTGTATGTGTGTGTTCTGTCGAACGAATACGGCGTCCGCAAGTAAACGAGCGTGAATGAAGGTAGAATAAAAACGCACGCGAGAAAGAACTCGTGACCGATTGCGGGATCGAATGATCCGCCGCACGTACAAACTAATAAGCGCGATTGCGCGTGTCGCTATCACTAGAGCATTCTTATTATTTTCTGCGTAGAAATTTGTCCGCCGACGCGTCTCGCTTCCTTCCTCGCTTGTCTTTATTAATTTTCAAACCAATTACGAACGGCCTGACTGGCCGCGATCAATTAGAAACGAATTAGATTTAAATATTCAAATTTTATTCAGGTCAGATCCGACAGCGATATAAATTTTATATGCTGTAGAAAAATTAGATATTTCTCGTTAAATTAAGCAGACATGATAAAATAAACTTTGAAGATAATGTCTCTGATTGAGAAACATAATTATTTCGTCAATTCATATTTATTCTTATAAATTTAAATCTTAAATTTTTCTGTTGCGAGAATTGCGTGTTTCTTGCTTGTTCAATGTTATATGATTGCTTAATAAGATAGATTTTGCTTGTCATTCGCTACGTCAGCGCGAGAATGGAATTAATCGAGTAGTCGTCGAACCATGCCGGCTGCACGAGGAATTTAACATTAAGTTTGTAAGCATGTATTTTTGCGCAGTAAATGTATCAAGTATCCGCGTATCGTCTACTTTGCTACGTATCTCTCTGTCCGTGCTTGACTCATCTTCTCAAGTATTCTCAAGTATCTCACGGGAATTATCGATAAACTTGTTACTTAGTAGTGTCGAAGTTAACGTAAAAGCTATTGATGTGCGAAGAAATGCGTCCGAAAATTCTTATTGGAGCTTCTACATAACAAAATCCTCTCTGGTAATAAAAAAATCTTCAATTATCCGTCGGAGATTAAAAATTGTTTGAAATTACGGTATTATTTCGGTAAGTTTTTTTTAGAAATAGAATTTTATTCAGCAATCTCGATATTAATTTGATTTCTTTCTGCGACTCGAGACACGCTGTCAGGATCTCCTTAAACGTGTCAAAGCGGAAACGCCAGAGATCACGTCGGCGGACAAACATTCGATTCTCATCGTGGTGAGATGAGATTAGGTGCGATTGTCAGAGCTGCTGCTGCTATATACGTCTGCCACGAACGTGAGTTCGCGTAGAAAGGTTTCGGGTGGAAGGGAGCGCTTTCTCCCGCGGTCGGACGTTTATTCCGCCCGTAGGATGCTGAGGGAATCTTCTTCTCGCGCTGCAAGGGACGCGAGCAAGACCGATATAATCTCGATGAAATTGACTGCAGTACTAGTACACGGATTGTGCGCGATATGGGCGTATTGTTACGAGCTACTATTGCGAGCCTGGTCCTTTCGCAATTTTGACACTTTGTTACATTTTTCTCTACAACCGCTTACATTGTCATCACAACATCTTTCATCAAAGACCTTTCGCACTTTTAATTGTACAATCTTTTCTGATGACCGTTATTAGGATTAATCAAAAGTATGTCGTGATATATAAAATATGGACAACAATCTTTTGTATCATTCTCAACTATAAGTAACATGCAAATTGAAATGTGCAGAAATGTGAAATAAATTAATAATTAAAAAGCATTGATCAATAAAGGGTGAGTGAAGCTTCTTTCAAAGCTAAAATCTAATTTGGAAATATTCCATGTCGCTTAATAAAAAGTTTCTTAAATTTTTTTTTTTTGGATTTAATCAAACTTTTAAAATCGCTGACTTTTTAGGATCTTTCATTAAAAACTTTTTTTTTTATTAAAAATTGGTCAAGAGATTTTTTTTTCAAATCAGGAAAAAATAATGATGTATCGAGTTTGTAGGTTTTTTTATGCGACTTGATTTTAAAAATGACGCGAAAATGTATCGCTGACGGTTCCGGTGTTACAAATTCTCCTCTTGATAGATTGACTTTTACTATAGATGCTGTATGAGAGAGACGAGTTTCTAGCGACGTATTACCTGAAAGTCCACGTACGTGATACACACACACGTACACACATTATGACGTAGGACAGTTTCGGCTATAGATAAGTGTGTATGTATACGTGTTCACGGGGAACATCCAATGTGCGGACCGGTGATACTGTATCGATCAAATGTTACCTGTCGGTGTCGCAGATGTATACATATATATCTGCGGGGATGGTATATGGTTCGCATAGCTATGTATTTCGGTAACGTATGGGACTGGCACGTACGAGAAAATACCGTCGCGGTAAGGCGAGGCGGAAATTATTGCATCCTGACGGCAGGGAGTAAAGTAAGACGAGAACGCTGTTAAGAGAGACCGCGAAATTCTCTAATTACAGCAAACGAAATTTTCTTCGAGAAACGTTTGCGGATGCAAGAGATATAACGTCTTCAGCGTATATCTCTTCCGAGAGAATACGTTTGAATGAAAGTTCTAAGCTGCACGCGATTGAATGTTTATAGAATTTCGATATATGCTGTACACCTGTAATTCACTGCGCGTTGGCAACAGCTGCAGATATATCAAGTAACAAAATTATCGTCTCTCTGGCATTCTTGTAAATTCTTTACATTCCTGCAACATAAACACTCAAACAGTTTAGAATAATTGCGTACGTCAATAAAAAAATACTGCGAATTTTCAATCTTACTTTACTCTTCTTGCCTAGTAAGCTTTATTTCAGTTATATTTGTATGAAATATTGGGTCTGGGAAAAAGTTCGTGGCGTTTTCTCCATTTTCAAACGCATACAACTTTCCAACCACTGCACCAATTTCGATGTTTATACACTCAAAGTAATGCTCGAAGTGTCACCTTTGTTTAGTAGTGTCGCTGTGTTTCCTGAGTTATTTGCAATTTACGCCAACTATCGGGAAAAACGCCACGAACTTTTTCCCAGACCCAATATGATACTCTCGTAAATCAAAATGAAGAAAATGTCATCGGCGTCAATTGTTCGCTTACGATCAGACTGCGAGATCGGAACGTTTGCATACTGATTATAATATATTTGATTGGAATGTGCGATAAATACGAAATTACGACAAATGCGCGATACAAAAAGGGCGTAACTTTGCCGAGACCTTTTTGTAACAACGTGGAACAACGTTGTTACAGAAAAACATTATGAGCACAGAAAATTAAACGGGCGATTCTAACAACGAATTTATGGATATGTAACAATGGAAGAATGGTAGTTCATTTGCTTTCTGTTCTTCTTTTAGTTTTACCCTGATCGTTTAGCCTTCCACGAAAGGCGAGTGCAGTCTGTGCTTTAAAGGCTGCGTATGATGACGTTCTCAGTTTAAATGGCTTTAATTATCGTGTGATACTCTGTACGCTTGATTGGTTCCTTAGAAACGCTCGAAGATTGGCGAGTTGTAAAAGAAATTTATTCTGTAAATCCGAATTCCTAATCTTTGAAGCCACAAGTTTAATTTATATTCCGTCGCGCTATATTTATCAACAAGATGTTTAAGATTTTTCACATGAAATAGACGACAATTTAGCTTGATCTAAAGAAATGAGTCTTTTTTTTCAACTTTCTGTTGTTTCAGTTTTTATAAAGAATGAGAGTGATAAATATTAAAGTTTATCCCCGATTATGAAAATACGAAATAAAAAAATGCACAAGTTCGCAAAATATATTTTTTTTTCTCAATTCCTATTAATTCACACGTATCTCAGATAGTCGTTTTAGAATTAATAGATATTCCGGCTCTCAATCTCTCGGCTAAATATTTGTACGGCGAGTAGCGATAGCTTGAATGGAAACGTAGAGTTATATAACAATGACACTCTTAATGTTCGTAGTAAAAAGATCAATTTGAAGGGGACGAAATCGACTAGAGTGTCTGAGTGAACTCAATTTGCACAACGACGGCATTATGCGCATCGCAGTGCAGCCTTTTAAGGGCCCCTAAAAGAAGCACGGCCACCGTGCTTCTTTTCCTTCTCCTCTCCTTCCTCCTTCCGTTTCCTTCACTCCTCTCATATTTGTTCGCTTACGTAACATTGACTGTATTCTAAAGTTCTGTTTAATATACGTACTACGATAATTACAGTATTGTTACTTGGCTTGGCGACTATGCCAACGCGCATATCCTCTTATTTCCACGGCGATGTACACAATAGGTGAAAAAAGTCTTTAGAGGAAAATAGGTTCTTTAGTAAATTGACAAGTAGATAGATTTTTGTGTTCGTGTACATGTGTAGACATGTGTCGCGCGCGCAAGCGCGCGTGTGTATGTGTATGTATGTATGTGTGTGTGTGTCGGTGTAGAGTCGAGGAGAACGCGACCCTAGACATCACCCTATGATCCTCTTTTCCCGGTCCTTTCCCTCCCTACCGTGTTCCTGCGTTACATGTATACGGGATGTTCTGTCTCATAAAATCGGTATAGTGATCACCTAAATCGGGAACCGTTTGCAAAATACGTCTCGCATAAAGACTGACCTCGTATTCAGGGAATATATGGCGCGTCCAACGCACACTCTGTATTGTATATGTTTCTAACGTGACTT
Source organism: Tetramorium alpestre (assembly GCA_021460005.1). Taxonomy (NCBI): domain Eukaryota; kingdom Metazoa; phylum Arthropoda; class Insecta; order Hymenoptera; family Formicidae; genus Tetramorium; species Tetramorium alpestre. Next base: position 179,105 of record JAJVSH010000157.1, on the reverse strand, counting down.
ACGAAAATGGAAAGATATATTTTTATAGGTGTAGGTATAATAAAAAAGAATTACGAGGAAACGTATATCAAGAAAGTTTTGAAATTTAAAGGAATTCTTGCAATTCTATCGATACGATTTCCTATGTTTTATTACGAAATCAATGTGAACGAAAGAAATACATATCTAATTATAAATTAGATAGACCGAAAGTATCAATTATACGAAATTGTTGAATTAAAAGGTGCTGAAAATACGAAAATATATGAAATTAAAAAAAATAATAATTTCCAAAGGAACGTATTCAAAAGATACCAACCATGTGCATAAATGCTAGGCTTATACAATTCCTTCGATCGTTACGTGACTCCTGCCTTCAATACCTCTCGAAATCCGCTTGGCGCGAGATATTGCGCCGACATACATAAGACAGAACGCGGCGTATATGTGCACGCCCGACGAGTTCCACGTCACATTCCCGCGCGTTTGCCCATCCCCCCGCAATCGCGCCGAGGATCTGCGGCCGTCGGCCGTACCCTCAGAGAGGATCGCCCCGTCTGGCGGCCATCTTCGCCGCTCTGGAAGCCAGAGCGCCCAGGGAGCACACCAGCCCCGTCAGCGTCTCCCAGAATGTGGTCCTGCGTCGCTTGTGCGCCGCTTGGCCGACGTATCCCAGATAGTAGCCGGCATACCGATCGTTGTTACCGGTGGTGCGATTCTCGTAAGCGCCGCCGCCACCGCCTCCGTTGCTGGACCTGGCGCCGACGCTGGATCTGGGCTGCTGCAGGATGCTGCGACGATGCTCCTGGCCGCTGCGATCGATGCTCCGTCTGGGCGAGGAGACACCGCTGCCACCACTGCCGCCGCTGCCGCCGTTGCTGTGCCGATGACGCTGCCGCTGCTCCTCGTAGAGTTGCGTCTGCTGCAGCTGCACGTTGCTCAATCGTCGATCCATCATTCTGACCAGGTTCTGATGCACCCGCTGGTCCTCCTCCGGCACCGCCGCCGGCAAAAGTTGGCGCCGGTAACCCGGTGGTGTTGGTGACTTTGGTAACTCGCGTTCCACTTGTCAAGCGTATTCGGTGTCGCTGGACGCCGAACGCTCCAGGTGATCCTGATGACCCACCACCGAGTGATGCTGCTGATTCGGGTGTTGCTGCTGCTGCTGCTGCTGCTGCGCCTGTGCATACGCTAGACTCTTCTGGTAGCTGAACAGCTGCCTCTCGAGACTGTAATTCTCCGCTTGCAGCGACACGATCTCGCGTCGCATCTGCTGATTATGGACGCGACACACGTCGTCGTACTTGTGATAGGTCGCCTGAAAGAGCAGGTGGCTCTCGTTCCACTCCAGCCGGATCCTCAGCTGGCCCTTATCCGTAAGATATGGACAGTGATTCTCCTTAACTTCATTCATGTCCACGTTCGTCTCCATGATGATACCCTCGTCGACGGACTCCTGAACGTAGTAGCGGCTGAATGGTTCGCCGGGCAGTCCAATCGCGGCGACGTTTGGTCCCTCGCCCCTCAGCAGATATGCCGACCAACTGACATACCTGTTCGGACAAAAAGTAGCTTAAAAATTTAATTTCCTAAATATCTACTCCAGTTTTCAAAGTTTTTCAAAACTTAACTCTCATCTAGGAAAGAACATTTATTTTTCAAGAATTTTATTATCAATAAACTATTGCAATTTTTCAACAATTGATTACTGATTTATAAACCAAAAATTCTTTTTGTAATAATAAATGTTAGATTAATAAATGTTCAGAAAGATTTGTTGTAAAAGATTTAAAAATGTATAGCGATATTTTAATAGATAAATTAAATTTGACTTTAAATCTGATTTTCAACGATAAAAATAAAATGCGCACCTTAAATGATTCCTCGGCACATTATGGATGTCTTTGTACACCAAGTGCAGCCTGACTGCATCAGAGTTGAGATCGGCACGGATGGCCCAGGCCTGCTTGTCGCGATCGTAGCAGGGCGCGGCTGGTAGAACCGACGGGCCCAGCGCCTGCACCGCGACCTCGCAGATGGTCCTCGCCTCGAGCATCTCGAGCGACACGCGGAGCGTGCCCTTGTGCGCGATGTCGGACCATCTGACTCTCGTGTGCCATCCGAAGCCGCAGCCTTCCGCGTCGGATATGTCCTCGATTTGTCCGGAATCTATCCGCCGTTCGCCTTCGCCCAGGGCCAAGCTGTATCTCACCCTGCACCGATGATCGAAGCCTGACAGTCTCATCAGGTAGACGCTCACGCGGCTCTCCTGGCCACGGCTGTCCGTCTCCTTGCCGTGCGGATAGATGACCAGATTCCAGTCGAAACCACCGAACGCGAAGTAGTCGGTCTCCAGCTTGCTCGGCTTCGTCTGACCGGCCGAGAACACCGACGTAGGCATCCTGACCTCCGTCATGTAGACCGTCCGCACGTTCGCCATGGACAGCTCCAGCTGAAACTCGCCGTTTGTGTCGGCGAAATTACGACTGTAGAGATCCGCCACGGCGATGTAGCTGCGGTTGCCCTGGGCCGGCGCCTCGTAGGTGAACTTGACGCGCTTGCCGGAGAAGCTCTCGTTCATGGAGAAGTGCTCCCGATTCAGCAGCGTAAACGTGAAGTCCACGTATACGCGGAGGTTTCTTGACGCGCCACGCCATACCAAGTACACGCCCAGGACCTTGGTGGGATAAACATCGGATGACGGCGGTAGTCGCTATTTAATTCTAATTATATTGCATCCCTCGAATTGGACATTCAATGAATGAGGATTGATAGATTTATTTTTTTTTTCCTGTGTCTCGTACAAAGAAAAGACTTGTTTTACGCTAAGTTTTTATTCAGAATTAATTTAAATTATTAAATCTATAGGAAAAGTTTCATAATTAACAATTTGATCAATAAATACGTTACAAAACTGGATGTCGTTGATTGAATTACCTTTTCCCCGCGTGAAAAAGCGACGGCCCATCTCTGAAAACCGCATACTAGTTCCTTGCTGGTAACGTCTCTCTCAGGATCGCGCACGACGGTCCTAGTGACGACGAAGGAGAAGACCCGCGTGCCACTGCGATCGTGCAGCTGCGCGAACCTATACAACAAAGCCATCACCGCATCTCGAGGGCACCGTTAATTCGATGGTCCGTGATGGTTTACGAGAAGGATTCGTCTTGGTCGATTTATAATAATCTGAAAAAAAAAAATAATATTCCATCAGTCTAACAACATAATTTCTTTAGCGCCTAATAATAACAGCGATAAGAACCAATGCAGAAAAATCTTTAAAAGACGATCTATCGTTTCGATACTTTTTAAATATTTTTTTAAATACATTTTAGATCTGCGTTGTTTAGAGTATTAAACGATATTTCATTACAATAAATGGTAATTAACTACTATCTTAATTAAGACATTGATAATGAATAGCTCGAAATCTGAGAAATGATGAATATTCTGTTGAATATTCTCTTTGAGATTTTAAGCACGGCAACCAAAAAGTTCTTGCCCGACTTACCTTAGAGTATTTAGGTATTAGTTCAAGGTAGTATTCATCATAAACCGCTTTTATTCCTAAACTACAATGTACGTAAGAGCCTTTGTGGTATTAATTGTTATGTATAACGGAGCATGACAATGAAACGAGCGAGTAGGCGCGCAGGGTTTTTCAGGAAAAATATATGAGAAAACGTGACCTGCTTTTGGGAATAGTGAATATTTCAACGTTACCTTTTTTGTCATTACCAATGTGTACATTTTAGATTTCGCTTCTAAAATGTAAAAATTATACTTACAAAAAAAAAAAGAATCACAATTTCACATATTTTGATATTTATATACATACTGATAATGTTCCAATCCAATGAAATTCGTTTTAATAATTATATAACTGATGCTGTGTTATTCTCTCTCTATTGATCTACTAATTTACATCCACGAATGTGCTGGGATAAACCGAATTTAGCACTTTGCGGCCTATGTCAAATTACATTCCATTGCGAAGCCGCATTTTGGAATCTGCGAGAGTCACAATGTATTATGTATCGCCGTTTATACTCGCCTATTTTCACATAATACGCTCTATCTGTGATGATCCATCCATCATTCATCCGTCATTTAGATGTCATGTAATGCAAAGGATAATGATACACATAAATCATGTAAACGTGATCAAGAAAATTAAATAACATGCAAAAAGCAAATATGTAAAATCATGTAAAAATAAGATAAATTTCACAGCTTTGCGGAAAAAACCGGAAAAATTTATTGTCTAAGAAAAACGTAAGTTCTTCATAATTCTTCGTCGATTATTTTTACGGCAGTATCAGTTTTTGGTCGTGTATCTATAACGCGTATATGAAAATTATGATTCTTTCTACTTAAAAACAGTCAATAGATCATCATGTCGGTGAAGAAAAAGGAAGAGGTTCCTGAAATCTTCAGGGAAGCCATCCTTTATCGTGAATGGGGTTATCGACTGGTCAGTCTAGGCAGATACCTCTCGGCCATAGATTATTTCGAAAAGGCGTCCAAAAAAGCCGAGACTGAGGACCTTAGAACGTTAATCGGTCTCTTCCAAGCGCTCATCAAGTCTGCAAAATATTTCGCGGCAGAAAAACTGTCGGAGAAATGTATGAAAATAGGTACGATCGAAAAACTTTGAATATAAAATTAAAAACATAAAAATGGATGTAAATACCAGGATATTCTTTTCGCATTTTCATGATAATATGCAAATGAATATTATTGAAATCATCTCTGTCATTAACTATCCCCACTTTGTTTTTATGCGTTTACAATGGCGACACGCTTGCCTCTTCCGTTTATTCAGACCTATTGAAATTCACCTCGTTCCATATTTTCAGCTTACAAATAATGTTTACCCTATAAAGAATCATACTGTATAAACGTTCGTCGCTTAAAAGCAGCCGTCGATCGATAACGTCCGATAACCGTCTTTTGCTCGATAATTTCATAAAAAAAGGAGAAAAAATAGCGGACACACTTGATCTCTGCGTTCGTGCATCGTCATGCATCTCTCTCTCTCTCTCTCTCTCTCTCTCTCTCCTCCGCAGATTCCGGTCATTATAAAGTGCGGCGGATGCGCATGGAGGCACTTTTCCAGATCGGTGAGTTCGGTCACAGTCTGGTTCACGCTTATGAGGGTATGCGACGACATGGGATGACCTTTGAGCACGGTGTCTTTCAAGCAAACCAGACCATCGAAGATTGCATCGGCCGGAATACATCTCCTATTGCGCTGCTGCTACTTTACCCGTGGATACGACGTTTGTGGGAGCACCGTGAGCTCCTAATCGGCAAGGTCGAGAAGGAAGAGGACAACCTCGAAGGTGCGCATAGCTATTAGAGGTGGGCAAATGATTGTGCTCGCTCGCGATATCGCCGCAATCAGTTCTCGAGCGAGTATGCACTAGACGACTATTTGAGAGTAATGGCGAAACAGTCGTCTCGAAATAGCGCTCACTGACTTTTATGAGGCGAGATTCAATTCTCGTGATGGTAGAGCAAGAAAATACTTGGGTTCTTATCGAAACTCATTTTGCCGAAGCGAAGTCGATCAGAAATACGTGATACAAGTACGTTATCGATATTTCTCACATGATATAATCAGGCAATGTTTCTCTCAATGATTCCTTTTAAAAAAAATATTACTTTTTATTACGCGTATTACGCGTGTAAGTAATCTTAGATCAGAAACTTTGTGTAACGATGAAACTGCTTCTGCGGTGATTTGACGATTGGCTTTACGCTCGTATAGATGTTGCGAAAGACGAGATTCAAGAAGTAAGATTCAAGGTGAACGATCCCGAGATACAACGGCAAGTGCGAATAAAAAAACAGCAGCGCATCATAGCGAGAATGAATATGGGTTATCTGACAAACGACAAGGATTTTCTCGAGGAGATCATGAACCGGTCGGAGATAATGGCGCCGAACAAAAGGTCGATAACCGGGCTGAGAGCCCTTGTGAGTACGTGCTATCGTAACATGACGTACCTGCAGGAGCTCCTGCGTATGAGACGCCCGGTCTACGTTACCCTCTTCCAACGACGCAAGATTCCAAAGGGGCACAGAATGATGATGGAACGAGAGCGAAAATTGCGAAAAAACATCGTCATCATAAAAGCGGATTTTCTTTTGCGCCTCTTGCAAGCCGCGAGGATCAACAAGGACTACCCGACCTTCTTCAAGTTAGTAGCAGTGTTCGGACTTGTTTAGGACGACTCGCGCCGATATACTACGAATATACTGCAATATTTCAAACGTCCAAGAAGTATTCAGTTATTGTCGCTCCATTACCGGGATCACGCAGCAGTACACTCGTAGCGAAATTCATGAAACTTGTAAACTTTTGTAAAGTTATGAAATTCCGATCTAACGTCACGATCTTCTTATCGGCAGACTCGTCGATCACATCAAGAACAGCTTCGACTCTTACACGGACAAGATGTTTCCGCTGAAGCAGAGGTGTCTGAACGCGCTGTGCAAAATAGTGGCACTGGTATACCTCGACACGCGTAATTTGACGTGTCTGGACGAGGAAATGAAGACGAGATATTTAAAGCATCACTTGGGAATACGAGTTGCAACGTTGCCCCGAGACATTGATCTCGCTTGGATGCCGACTGTAAATCCGAAGAAGACGTTGAAGAAATTCCGGAGGTATAATTCATTCATAAATAGATTTCGGGACAGAATATACGATATCCCGTAAATTTCCCATCTGTTTTATGCAGGTAGACATTTTATATTTTATTTCCGCGCTATTAGAATTTTTAGCCACGAGTGACATGCAAAATTTCGCTGAAATAGTTTCTCGTTTATTTATTTCTACAAGTTTCATTTTTAACGCTCCGACAAGTTCGCTCTTTGAGGTAACAGCTGTTAATCTATTTAGCATAAAATTACATCATTTAAATACGATTATAGATTATGTAATGTAGAAATGTTATATAATTTATGCGTGTATAATTTACAGTTATAATTATGCTTGCGGTTAATTCGCTATAATAATTCCCATTTAACTGATCGATATTTCGAAAACGGCTTCAATATTTGCGGTTCGTACAGGAGATTAGCTATGGCATCCATGCCGCTCGAGCTCGCCTGGCTGTATCATGAATTTTGCAAATTTCTCTTCGACATACGCCGCTTCGATTTGGCCAGATTCTACGCCAAGAAGGGACGTGACATGGCACTGAAGGCCAATTGTGACCAATGGGTCCTGAACATCGATCATTTGATGCTGCGAATAGAGATTTATCAGAATAACCGAAACGAAGCGAAAGATAGCGCGATGCAGGCGCTCGCGCTTGCCAGAAAGCTTAATATCGATTGTCTGGTAAAAATAAAATTCACAATTTCGCAAACGCTATTCGTAACGTAATGGCGTTGTCGTATTGCGGTCGAATTTATTCTACGATCGATATTCACACATTATTTAAAATTAGCTCGCCGTGCGCAAGAGAACGCGTTTACAAAATATCGAAAAACGACGAATGAAACCAACTCGCTCGTCGCCGACAGCAATTTGCACTAATTTTTCCTCTCTTCAGAGCAATCTGCGCCGTCGGGTCTCTTGAATTTTTTAATAGATGAAGTCTAGTAGCTCTACGGCGAAACACATTCATTGATGCATTATCGCGAGTTACGTTATATTTACTAAACGAATGAAAGCCAATTTTTTTTTCAGGATATACTTTGCGTTCTCGTTATATTTCTTTAAGTATATTTATTTCTTTATCCTAACAGTTTATTGAAAAGTTTTCTCTTCTTCTTCCTCAGATATTATGCATTCCCGTTTGCAACCACAGAGTTTTTTTCATATTATAAAAAGTTAGAAAAGCCGTCGTCCCGGAAAATCCCTTCGTAAAAACGAAATGATCCTCTTTCCGCGAGCAATTTTCGCCATTACGCGACACAATTGAGTCGCTGACGTAGGGATAAGCAAAGTATTCTCCATTGACAAAGTGCTTAATTCAAGGGCCGGCCTCATAATGTTTCCGCAGATAGATTTCTATGAAAGGGCCATAAGGATCGTGAACGAGCTGGATGTGGAGTATAGCGGCGACCGTGACAACATCGCTGCCCGGCAGCAGCTTATCCTCGAGCTAATGCCGAAGGAAATGAAGAAGGAGGTGGATTCTCTGTGGTGGCGAATGGAAGTCGTGCCCGCCAAGAGGCGACTCTCCGTCATGCCGGGCTGCAAGCCGATCGATCGAAAGTTCAAAATGCCGTCCATGCGAAGAACCATATTACCTAGCCCGCCGAAGGACCCGGATAGGGACGCCAGGATCGCTTTGCTGAAGCAGTACGAAGCCTCGGCGCGCCGGCGACCGGGTTTCGTGAATTTTCAAGAGTTTCAATAATCGATCTTCAATCAGAACGCAAACAGTCGTGTGTTTTGCATTGTTTGTGCGCCATTCATTGTAAATTATCGCCGGATAAACAAATCAATGCTAAATGCAGATGTAATGATACGCGTTCACGAATGGGATTCATTCAACCGTTACGTTACGTTATTACCGCGCGTTTGTTCATTTCACATTTATTGAAGCCCATTAAAACATTTTTATCTCTGTCGAAATTATTCGATTATTCAGTAGAGTATTTATTTCATATATAATTCAGCGGTTTTTATTTCACGTTGATGGAAGCAATGTATTTGTTTTTTTTTGTAGTAGTAGTAGTAGTAGTAGTAGAAAAAAAATACATTTGGAAGATTTTTATTTTAATACTCGTTAAAATAATACTCGTTTCATATTGCTTTCTACCTTCATTGGACCAATAAAAGCGTCTAACTCGCTGCTGAGGTAACGCGGCATTAAAGAATTAAATTGGCCAACGTTACAATTTGCTACTTTACGTAATCACAATCGCGTGACTTTTCCTTCTATTCGCCATACATCATCGCGCTGCCTTGTTATCCTCGCGTTTCAATCTGGCGACGCTTGACAGGACCATTTCGCCGTGATGCACGGTCGTTTTCCAATAACGACATCGCACTTGCCAATCCGAGATGAACAACGTTCTAGCCGGTCGCGGAACTACTGAAAGCAACGTAGCGGAAATCTCCTTACCGCAGTGACACTCCTCGGTTTCCCCCCTCTTCCTTTTCTTCTCTCTTTTTTTTGTTACAGTCGTTACTATCGTCTGAAATTCCAGTTTCACCCTTTTGCGTTTTTCCCGCCCCATTTACCAGGTTCTCCGACAACATTTTACCGCGGCGGTATGCCGGCTGTTAATTGGCAAGAATAATTAATTAGCTGCCGCATGGGGACAATATGGTAATATATTGAATAGCGAAGAGAGAGAAAGAGAGAAAGGGGAAATTAGTGCGTCGGAAATTGAATGTAATAAATGAAATATGTACCAGTGATTTGGGATTTAATTAAATCGTATACCTCTGTATTTCTACGACGCGTAAGTCTAATGTAAGATTTCTATTGTGTTGCATTTCTCTGGAATTGTGCGTTAATAATAATGGACGGATAATCCTTTATATTACGTCGGAGAACGCGGGTCGCTGTGCAATGCGTTATTGTTTCAGATACGCACGAAATTTACGAAGACAGATTACGAAGATAGATTACAAATGATTACTTCTCGTGCACGGAGGTGCTTATGAAAGCTACCGCGTAATAATTATAACAGCTTTCGCGGTACGGTTTGCGTTTGCTACGAAATTATTATTGCTCATCTTTTACAGAAATTATATTTATCTCGCGCACAATTACGTTAACATGTGATTTAGTAAAGAAAACAATTTGTCGATAGCAGAATAGAAGATATTGTGTAAATATAATTACATTTATGCACAATTAGGTTAACATAACGATTATATATGCATGTCATAAACAGATCGTATCCTGTTACATAGCGTGTTATATGAAGAATCGATTTTCAATGAAATTGGTTGCGAGAAGTTTTCGTCCGGAAAACAAATCGCGGATATCTTCGATCGGAAGCAGACTCACGGAATGGCTACCTCTGCCAGATGGAAGCTCAACAGGGCCGTGTACGATCTCGATGTCACCAAGCAGACCGTGGAGAACGCGGAGAGTCGCGCGCGTCTTCAGATAAAGAGCAGCACCTCGAAACTGTCCCGTGGAAATAACCGGCAATATGCACAGGCCCTACATCGTCAAGCGAACGAGTTGTGCGAACGGTAAAGTAATCAATACCTGTTAACGATATTAAGCGCTGGACGACATTAATCGTACGTCCCACTTCATATTTCATGACTTTTGATTAGCTCGGCTAATTTGACGCGGGCGTGACGCTAGTCTCGAGGGACCCCGTTGAATTATTCCAGAATCGATCGCCGTTTTCGGGGTTACGTCAAAAGCGCATTAACCCCTGACTCGCTTCCCTTTTTCCCTTTTTCTTTTCCTATGAAAAAACACGAGTCTAAAGCCGGCCATTTTCTTAATAATATTTCGTTTCTGGAAAGATTTCGCGCGACCGTATTGGATCGCGAACACGCGTAACAATGAGAGAGGAAGGGCTATTGTGCCGCCTTGACGTCCTGTAATTTTCAACTGGAAATTGGATCTGCACACATGAATGTGTAAAAGTGATTATGGTATATTCCTATTAACTTAGTTACGTCAAAAGTGCCAATATTTTACACGAATATAGATTGATCGACGTGTATAAGCGATGAAAAAATTTCTATCAGGAAAGAAAATTTTTTACCTTGGATAATGCTGGCCGAAAAATTCAATAAAGAAACTATTTAGTTTGTTTATCACAATCGTTCCTCAATTGTTTCCCAATTACATTTTTATTTTTAATTTTAAAATATCATCACGTATTCTAATAAATTGACAGCGTTTAATCTAGTAATATTTGGCACAGAAATATTGGTAAATATTTTTACGAACTGTGTGAATTTATCAGTATGTTGTAGCAAGGTGAATTTGTTATCGATAAAACGCAGCATAACTTCGCTGCGTACTGAATTTAAAATTTAAAGCTCATTACAGTAGCTTATCATTATTGTCGCTGAAGTATAAGCATTTCGGCACTTCAGAAAAATAGGTCATGGGGAATATCGGAAATGTTACCAATACATTCCGTTTTCCTAAAAGAACATTCAACGAGAATATCGCTTTACAAACGGTCGATGTTTAGTTTTTGCGGATAGCCATGAGCGTTTTAATATTCTACAAATAGATTTCCTCTCTTCTCGATTTAAAAAAAATCCTCAAATAGCCTGCGGCTTCATTCCTGTGTCAATAAGGATAGATGACTTTTTGCAATCTTATGGCATTATAACAACATTAAACGTTGTTAAGTCACACTTTTATGTTTTAAGTCACAATTTTGTTTCTATAAACGTATAAATATCGGGTACTTATTTAATTATTAAATATACTTATTGTATTATTTTATGTAAACATATCTACTCTTAAAAAAAGGCGTGTTAAATCGATACTCAAAAGTCTCGAAAATTACTTTTAGAAGCAAAAATAGCAAAAAAAATTTGCAAATGATTTTCATATCTTATTCGTTATGTTGTGATAATTTGACTCAGATAACTTAATATACAGATAAATATATAAAGCTATCTGTGCTAAATTATCAGAACGTAACAAAAAAAAACATAAATATGATTTGCTAATTTTTTGCTTTTAAAAATAATTTTTCTGCTTCACTTTTTGAAAAGTTACTTAATATTGAATTATTGAGCTTTTTGTAACTTTTTAAAAATTAAAGTAAAAAAAATTAGTTTTAGAAGCAAAAAAATAGCAAAAAATTATTAAAGCATAATTTTAAATCCTACTTTGGATGGAAAATAATTAAATAATATAATAATTGCGGAATAATTTTTTAAATATTTAAATATTTTATCAAATCGATCAAATTATACAATCACGGGAGATCAATAATGAAAGATTAAAGACAAGAATAATTAATAAGTACCTAAAAATTTATCATAAATCGCATAGTGGCGAGTTCGAGTCGGCATTGGTGTTATATCATCGAGCATCTATTGTGTGTCCGCACGACAGCAGCCATAGTGTAGCAGCACGACGGATCGCAGCAACGATAAGCTCGTGGAATAATTCGGAAAAAAGTTCAACAAGAGATGATGCAATTTCGAGGGTGACTTCGAGTCACGAAAGTGCAGTACTCAAAGCACACGATGCCACAAAGTCTTTTGATAATCTATCGATTATCCCTGATGTCTTCAAGTAAGAATAGATTGAGCTAATTCATATTTAACACAGATGATGTACGCGAGATATTGCAACAACGTGAATCATAATTAATTTCAAAGATTTCTTTTTAATATTTAAAAACCGATATTCTATTACTTCAGTCTCTTGACATTTAAGATTAACATCGTAGCGATTACATCTTGAAATAAGATTTGAATTAAAATTTTACATTGAGAAGAAATAAAGTTTCCTTCGATTTAAAGCAAATAATTAAATATTTTTTTAATTGCACTTTAGAAATTTAGTTTGACGAAATGTATTTATCTTTGATGATTTAAAACTTGAATATTAAGTGTCTGAATGCTTCGATCAAAGGATTTCTCTATCCCTCTTCAGATATCTCGATACTCGCAAGATGAGTTCACACAAAATTTCCCCCGCGTTAGGATCGTTGACGTCCAAACTGATTCGATGTAGGACGATGTTGAAGCACGTCAATAGTCGCGCCAATACCATGCTGAAGAATTTAAAAGTTTATTTCAATGCTGGCAAAATGAAGACTTCCCTGAGACTCGCCGAGGATCTGCTGACGTTATCTTCCGGATTGGAGGATTCTCATCGGTATAAAATACCGGCGTATCGATACTTATCTCTGATCCACACGGCCTTGGGAAGACATGATCGAGCGTGTAGCAATGTCGCCATGATGGTGCGACTGTCGAGGAACGCTAACGACGTCGTCCTCCTGTCTCATGCACTTGTGACTCTGGGCAAGGTTCATCTCAGCTTCGGGCATCTGGAAGCCGCCGCACGTGCTTTAGAAAATCTGTCGATCCACGTCGACCATCCGGTGCCGCGAGCCTGGGTGCACCACGAGATTGGACGCTGCCATTTGGAGACGGGGAAGTACGTCAAGGCATTGCGCAGGGCGACGCAGTGTCGAGAATGCGCGGAGGAGGCGAATTCGAAGAAGTGGACCTTCCACGCCGACCTGCTGCGGGCGCAGTGCCTGGCGATGCTGGGTCGTTTTGCCGGTGATGACTCTATTTCTCAAACTGTCGTTCCAAGTCTTTCCAGGAGCATCCCTCTGTTCTTCTCGGTTCAATTTCTTAGTCGAACGAGTCCTCTGCGCGAAGAAAATTGTGACGCACCATTGCCAGAAATATCATATGTCTTTCTTTTCTTGTTGAAATTTCATCGAAGTTTCTCACAAACTAACTTCTAACCTTTGGAATTTTTTCAGTTTATGATATCGCGTTGCGGTCTCTCGCCAGTTTTATTCCATCGAAAAAATAACGCACGATTTTCCACAATTTTACGTTTTATCTGAATTGCTCGAAAAAATATATCTAAAAAACGTCTGGTTATATCAGAATTGTGTGACTGAACTACAAAAAAAGGAAAGACGAAAGAGAAGAGGAGCAGAAAGAAAAATATAACACTTTTCTCTGACGTATTTATGACGCTGACGTTTTTATCACGAGGAATTTTCATTTCACTGTGTTTGTGAGAAGGTGTCAAAATGTAGACCACGGTGAAATATCTGTAAACAACTAAGATATGGCAAAATTGTGGTAGAAATAGTTATTTTAGAAATGAGAGCAAATTAATATTTATATATCCTGGAATTTTTCAAAATTTAGTTTAATATATTTAGACACATATTTGATGGCTTCACTGAAACTTACGTGCAACAATTTAAAAAACGTTAGATTTCGTTTGTTCAAGTACGATGAAATGTTTGGATAAAATTATGGAAAGGAAGTTCAGTATACGATATCGTCTCTAAGAGCTCTGTTTCACACAGAGGCCCTTGAGGAGCTGCGAATCGCCGCAAAGATCAGCGAGGAAGAGGGTGACACTCCAATGCTGTCTTACATTCGAGATCTAATCGAACAGCTGAATCGTGCTCTGCGCGAAGTCACGTTTGGCGAGAATCGATGCTCTAAAGGTTTTCTTCGAAGGTTATCGCCGCGATGTGAAGAGCCTGGGCCATCCGAGGGGAATAAGGCGATAACAAGTTCGGGAATTAGAAGAACGATGCACAGCAAGGACTACGACGCTTTAACACCGCCATTCTACTCCGACTGTTTGGCGGACGAGATCCTCGATCGTCCCGAGATAGGTATTAGTTGCGGGAGAGATTTATTGAGGCGAAATATAAAACTTTTTCTATCTATCGAAAAATTTAAAAATATTGTTTGAAAAAACAATTCGCGGAAAGAACTTGAATCTGTTATATTAAACAAGTGCACACATGCAACAAACTAAAGATTCGTAGGTTTATCACTATCTACACTGTAAAAAATTTAATGTAAAATTACATGTAATTTTAAGACTCACTATAATAAGTGTAATTTTACATAAATTTTTATGTATTTCTTTAATTTTGCAGTACATAAATAAAAATAATTGTTTTACTTGTAAATTTTTTTTACAATGTATGCACAAAGAAAAACAAATTAGAAAATTTTTGCAAAATTTATATGTAGAGTTAGAAACACGCAAAAATTTATGTAAATTTATAGTTTTTAGTTGTAAATTTACCATTTAGAGTGGATCTCAAAATTACCCACTATAACAGGTGTAATTTTACATAAATTTTTTACAGTGTAGAGTCCCGTATTCTGCGCGAAATTAAAATAATTGTAATTTTACTTCTTTTATTAAATAACATGTTTAATTTATGAATTTCATTTATTATTATCGTTACATTGTCAAGAAATGTTATTTAAATAAAAGTTTTAAATTTTAATCAACGACATTAATGCAGGGTCGAATTCAAGTTCGCCGGATAGTGCCGCGTCGTGCAGAAGCAAAAGTACTAACTTGACGTACGTGATCGACTCTCGCACGGATGTTTCATGTACGAGAGGCATGTTCGACGGAATGAGGATATGCGACGACGAACTTTTGTCACGCGAGTCGCACATGACGTTCCGAACGTGTTACAAAGAGTCCAGACATTTTATCAACGAAGACAACAAAGCATCGATCTCTTTAAAACAACCAATCGCGACGTGCTCCAGTAATGTCGAAACAAGCGGCGGACAAGCTGAATGCGAGACATTCAGGATTTTGAGATCCTGCGAGGACGAACGGCATAGCTTTGACACCGTTATTGGCAAAACGCATCGCGACACCGTCGCTGGAACATCGCGCGGCCATTCGTCACTCGACGAAATAAAAAAACAAAACGACAATGAAGAATCCTATGTTCGCGAAGCATTTTCCAGTTTCGAAGTATCAACCAAAAACTAAACTCGCTAGAACGAAGGAAAGATGTTCGGAAATTGCGCTACGACAAAATTATGAAAAATTGAAAGAGGATGCTGTAGCAGTTACGAATATAATACAAAACCATCTCGAATTTTCCAATTCTTTTTAACGAAACTTTTGAGATTTATTTATTGATCGATAAAACGGGGAATGATTGCAATAATAAATCGGAGATGGGACGAAAACACAATTTGTGAACTGTCTATCACGACGTGTGCGTTGAATGCAGATTTTTTTTTTACCTTTTTAATATTCGCGAACCGCGCGTCTGATTGCAAAGCGTTCAGTGTGCATCAACTCACACTTTATTTGCTCGTTCGAGGTATATCGCGTGTGTAATTGTGCATCGCCGAACGAAGTGCCAGACGACCTGTTAATGAGAGCGAGGCAATTATAATTTGCTGTGCTTTTTTTCTGCTATTCGTGTCCGCATTCGACTTCGAAATGTGAAATTGAAATAGTGATCTAGCACGATGAACAATCTCCACCATTTACCACTCCATTATCTGTTCGCTTCTTTTTTATTTTTTTTTTTGGCAACAATTTAATATTGTAAAATCTCTTCAATCCCTTCATTTTTTTTGTACAAAAAAAAATAATTGACTATTCTGCCCTAGTTCAAACTGAATTTTTATCACGTTTTCAAATAAAGAAAAAAGTATTTAATACTTTCGCAATAATTGTATATCATGGAGTGTCATTAAAAATATGTTAATGGCATTTTTTCTTCATTTGCATTAATATTTTAATATTTATAAAGGAATTTTTTTACATAATCGAGTAAAGTTTGAAGAAAAAAACATCTCTTTGAAATGCAATCGTTCGAAATGTATATGTGTGACAAAGCGTTTAAATTATAAAAAGTCGACCATGTAAAATCATTGTGCGATAAACAAACTGGCACGTGTCGCGGAAACGAATGAGTTTATTTAAACGCGTTTATCGCGCTTGTGCGGATGTACGTGTATACCTAGCCAAAATTCAATCGAATTCGATGTCAAAGGGTGAAGCGGCGCGGAAGGTATCAGCGCCGAAGAGCAATCTACGCGTGTAGGCGTGACAGCTCGTCTACGTAGCATGTAAAATATGAAAGAACGGCAGAAAAATACGATGGAGGGGAAGAGGGGAGGTGGGTGCGAGGTTCTGAAAGCTACCTGTTGAGCTATCTACGTGTTCTCGGCAGGCCTCTTTGTCGAGCTGCCAAGATGGCAAAAAAAATAAGTCAGGGCACGCGAGAAATTACAATATGCGAAACCGCGATTGCGACCTCAGCTGTGAGTTCAAGTTACGACTAAAGGTGAAAACTCCGTATTAAACTAATTATTTTCAGGCGAGATTAGGATACTTTAAATTCAGTTACGTGGTAAAACAAAATTCTTACAATATACACGTTTTTATTGCATAGAAATACTTCAAAACGCATTACGAAAATGTAAGGAAAATGATCTCTAACAAAATTAAATTTTTAGAAAATTAATAAAATAATATATTAATTAATAAAATGTTTATAAAATTAAATTTTAAAAGAAGTTAAATTAATGCGAATGGTTGACGGTACACATTGTAATTGCATTGTAAATTGTAATAAAATTTTCAAAGAAAAAAGAGAATCTATTATGAATAATCATTATTAAAAGATGCAGACAGAAATCTGGGACATTTTGCATAATATTTGCTTGTACAAAATTACATTTCTGACAAAATGAAAAAATCAGTCACAATAGTCTGATTTTTATAGACAAGAAATCCTCTCGTTGTTATTCAATTCACATACGTTGTGCAAATAGCAACGTCTCGGTTTTCGCGCGATTTGTCTTGACGCGCTGAGTGGAAAAAACTAGACACTGGGTCGTATGAACAGAATACGACCACTGTTGCTTTTACTTAACGCGGAAACTGCTACTGAAAGTCTAAATAAACGTAGAACATTTGTTCAGGGCGTTTATCTTTAAGAAAATTATATAAAGTGGACGCTTCTACGAGTAACAAGTAGTAAGAAATGTTGTAGAAACATGCGAGTAAAAGGAAGCGTTTAACAAAACTGAACTTGCGGTCGTAGCGATGATAACACAAAAGATATTTAACGACTTAATCAACTGTCTCGCAAAAAGCAAAGAATTATTTGTAGAATACGGTTTTGCTTTGTATTTTTACTGCAAAACAAACTGTTTTCTACTTTTATCGTATCCCTCAAGAATACTCACATTTTCCTTATCTACATGACCCACTATGCAAAATCAGATTCTACCGTCCCTCGTCGCGCACGAACGCGCACGACCGCCGTAGGAGAAATGTATCGACCGGAAGCCAACAATAGCTTCGTTAAAACAACCCCGCTCGGGAGTGGCGGACAAATTAGTCGAGAAGGGCAATTCTCAAAAGGACCCCCATTTTCCACTCATCCCACCGATTCGCGCGCTAAATCCAACGGCGTACGATAAATTCCCATTAATCCCCGTCAGGTTTTATTTTAAGTACCGACACGTGTGGCCGTTTAGACTGACCGATGTTCTCCAGGCCGGATTTAATCAACTGATTTTTCTTCTCTTCCTCGCAACCGAGCGCGGCGCAACGGGGGATCATTTCGCGAGAAGAAAGGACCTCCCGGGTTCATTTCGCGAATGCGGTTAAAACCATCTCTTCAACTTTAACTCGCCGACCGGGAATGCGCGCCTTCCTTCGCACAGCGTGTATCTCAAACTCAGATTCCGAGTTTCTTGTTAACTCGTTCAGACGAAATTTAATCGTGTCCGTAAGAAACAATAAACGTATATTACTTTAGTTTTAGACGGCAGGAAATTATCATGTCTCTTTAAAAAATAACAGTGGCAAAATCGAAACTCTCTTCGAAAGTTAAATAGAATGCCTTTGTCATCCATTCAGCCATTTCGAATTTTGTCGGTATGCAGCATTGAGTGTGCTCTACGCGCAATATTGATATACAGGATTTAGCTATAACTTCCTGTTGACGACTAGAGTAGTGTATAAATGGAATCTCAACTCCAGAGAGATTTATGAAAATCTTATATTATACTGAAATTCTTGTGGTTGCCTTTTTATTTTTTTTTTTACAAGCGAGTTTCTATGTCGCGCCGTTTCTATATCAGCCGTATTTCATTGTCAGGATATCGAAATGTGTGCGGTCAAAACTATTTTTGCCATTGAGTTCCGTTACCACCGCATGAATTATGGCTGCAATCCAGATACAGTTGGATATTGTAAGATACTGTAACAAGTTTTCATATATGTTTTTGGATTGCTTATTCCAGATACGCTTGATTACATGACAAAAACAAAATAAAAGAGAATAAAGGATTGCTTTTTTACGAGGCTTTTGATATTTCTATAAAATATAACAGTGGATTATAATTGTTTGCCATGCAGTTGACAAATCACAAAAACCTGAATAAAATAGCGACAATATAATATATTAAGTAAACACGTGAATGGAATGATAATAAAATAATATTACTGCGGTCGATGTTAAAATTTCCAGGTTGGATTGTACTTATATATTTAGTATGTTTACAGTAATAAAATTCCACAGTCGTTATCTCGGTTTTGCAGAGATACAATTTAATGAAACGTGAAAAACAGAAACAATAATTCGAATAAGTCTCTTGGTTATGTTCGGCGTTAGAATAATTCATCCGTGGCTTTTACGCGAGCTTTCCGAAACATTACCTTTTACTCTTATCTACGACTGCCATGCGGAAGATAGAAGACTTCGCGGCAGCTAAATCGATTTTTGAAGATGCGCCGGTCTGCGAGCGCATGCTAGAACTTCGATAGAACGAAGAAAGATAAAGTCTGCGGTGGGGAGTCACGGTAAAACGAAGTGATGCGATTAAACCGCGTTAATCTGAAATCTTTATCACTGTTCTATCCGACAACTCAATTAAAGGCCCGTAATCGACATCGTATTACATAGAAAATCAGTGAATTCTCGATTCCGTTATAAAACCTTCACAGAAATTATCACCGAAGAAGAGAAAGGTGGTAAAGAGCTTTTCAAGTATTTAAATAAAATCATGTTAGAGGGAATCGAATAAGTAGAAATGATGCGCTGTGGTCAGACTCGTTCTTGCATCCAGAAATTGCTTTTAAGAAGTTGAATTTAAGAAGCTTAAATATTAAGCAAAAATAGTGTTTTATAAGCAATAACTCTTTTATCACGAAATGCTAATAAACTTTCGATAAAAGCGCGAAAGAGTAGTATTATTTACTCATTGTCAATTAATAACGAGCAAATTATACAAACGCTATTGCCGCTAATTGAATCTTCTTCATGCATTTTAATTTTGAATTGATTTCTTTTTTTTTTCATTGAGAGACACAGTAATTTGTATGCTGCACCTGTCGCATGTTTCCGTTTACAGTCCATAGTGAAAACGTAAAAATGATCGGGGTCGCACGTTCCGCTTTCTAGTTCAAACGATCGCAGGAATAACGCGCGGATAACGCAACGAAGCGTCCATTAGCCATGATTGATGAATGCGATGTCATAACTTTTATACATTTCACGTGACACGTGACCATTAAAGAAAATATCAAGGTATTTGTAAAACCTGTAAAATAGTATCTACAATATTTGTACAAAATAAATAGAAACTAAAATTTTTTTCGTTGCACGCGCGATCTCTATACAGAAACAAATCTACGACAATCTGTGTACGAAAATCATGGAAAAGAGACGTAAGAGAGGCAAAGAAGCGCTCATCTAAAGATCAAGTTTCACAATTTATTAGCTAGAAGTAGAAGGGTGAGGCGATTCATTTATTTTGGCGTCCGGGCAAGTGAGAATTAGTGCGAAAAAATCATTTGCAATCGCAAGCCAAGCGGTTGAATCCCCGTGGCTCGCTTTCAGAAAGATAAATGGATTTGCGGTCGGCTTGATAAGTCCATTGTTGATCATGTTAAACGACACCAATTTGTCCATTATAACTGCCGTCGTCGAGGATCCCGCGTAATTGACGTGATTTAAATTAAGATCACGAAGAACGATTCTTTCCATAATAGGCTATGAAAACGTAATTTTGATCGGCAAAATTACATCGGTCGGAAAAGCGCGATGGAGTTTGGCGCGCTAGCGAACCTGACGATTATTCACGAGCTGCTACAAAATGGAACTACGTAGTTCCATATGCAAATGGGCCGCGAGAGTCGGAATTACGGAAAATTTATAGATTCAAAGTGCCATCTTTTTCTGTAATCGTCTGTTGCGTTTAAAATTAATTTGCTGCGAGAGAAGCTCGATTAATGTTGCCTGCGAGCAATGTGCAGTTAAATTGCTAATTTATTTTAATGAATATTTACCCATACATAACTATTTGCTTTTTATAATCTTTGTAATAACAGTTTGTTGTGTAAAATCATCGCAATTAAAAATGATTAAAAAAGATTAAAATAATTCGAAATTATAAATTGTAAATGTAATTATAAAATATGATTTTGTTTTTCTTTATCGTAACTTTCCAAGATAATAGTCGTTAGAAAGTAATCAATTACGGTACTGCCAACTTCGTGATTTCGCTATCAATCAACATTAATCGGTAGCCTCGCAGAAACACGAGTTGCTTCTTGCAGCTGTAATTTACAAGAATCCAAACTATGTACCAACTTTCGTGTGGCTTGATCGACCGCTTGAGCAAAGTCGTGCACCCTCGGACAAGCCGGCTTTCCCGGGTCGTAAAATTGTCGCCGAATAACTTCTGACGTGCCCCTGTACTCGGAGATAGAAATCGAGCAAAATTGAACGAAAACGTTTGACGTGTCACCTCGCGAGAAATTGCATCCACATTTGAAAGCTTTCAATATTTGAATAAATCTCGCGAGCGGGATTAAAAAATGATCGAATATTCAAGCATTTTGGATAAATTTTAAATTGCTATATTTTCGACGCTCGATTGTTAGGTATTAACTTACATACATTGTCCGTTGGTTCGAAATTCGTATTCTGCTATCTTGTTCTTTGTTTGCAGGATATTTCCCCATTAAGTGCATTCATCTTATGCATCCATTGTTGAATCTATTGTTCCCAGGAAAATCCATGTATTGTTTCGCATATCGCTCAGCTATTGCTGATTCTTCGGTCTCTTTAAGAGATACTGCAATCATTTTTCAAAGTGTCATCGCAATCCTCTAAAAATACGTGATACCGTCTTTCACGGATACTATATGCAATATACTTGGCACTTGAAGACGCTAGCTCGCGTCTTTTGATAATGGGAGATGTTTGTCGGGATTTATGAGGTTGTACGGAGTGGAAAGAAGCAAAGTCTCATCGTCGTTGCTTCTTGGATAAAAGAGAAAGATCAGCAAAGTGAGCAGGAAGAAACTTGCGAAGTCGATATCGCCGGGAAATCGGGCAGCGAATGCCTCGTTTCCTCGATTCTCAGTTTCTCCCTGTCCAACTGATATTCGCTGAATTTTGTCAGGCTTGGTATAGAGATAAAGCGTAATTCAGCTTTTCTATCGCAAAACTATTCGCTTTATATCTCTACTTTCGAGCTATCCGCAAAATTGTCGCATCTGAAAAGCTGGCGAGGCTTCTGTCAAAATCACCTTCAACACCGATGAAAATGTTGTGTCTCCGTTTTATTATCGCAAAGTGTGGAGGAGATACACGACGGCGAAGAAATATGGCATACACCGTGTAACGTGTAAAAATATAGACTGCAGGATTTTTCTTTACACGCGTCGGTAGCCTCGCACAAATATCGCACGTGTTCCGATCGGATGCTATGAAATTCAAATAACGTTGGCACCTTTAAATCCGTTTCGTTCCAGTAAAGGAATCTATGAAATCAGGGCATCTCTGCGTGCATCATTAAAGATAGCCGCGGGAGCTAACGAATTCTGGCTGGCTCACAAATTCAGTAGCGTTAGAAATTTATATGCCGGCGTCTCGTTGCTTCGTACCACCACTCGATTGCGCATCATTAAATGGGATAAGAAACTGGGTAACGTGAACTTGATTTAAAGAAGAGATGTGATCAAACACAAGTGCTGCGTAAATAATATGAACATCTAAATCATATAATCTAAAATTGATATTCTGATATTTACGAAAAGAGAAAATTTTAAGAAATAAGATTTCTGCGATAAAATAATAAAAAGTAGAGAAAGATTAAGTCTACTATGTACAATTTTGTTTTGTTTTGTTTTTTTTAATACTGCCTGTGTTGCAACCGTTTGAATTGATAAATCGTAAAAATAGTGATGGTGGGTCAAAAGGTAATTGCGAGATGACCGACTTTCGATTGGCAAACAGAGAAAGAAAAATGCGCGCAGTCGGCGCGCAGAACAAGTGAAAATCGATAACGATTTTTCTCAAACGAAATATCGACGGAAAAATCTTGAGGCCAGAGATTACCGTTAAAAAAAAAATACAAAGAGCAGACGAGAGTTGCAACTTATTCCGTCAGCGTTTCACCGTGAAGCGAAACAGGAGGGGAAAGCGAGGCAAACACGAAATAAATTGCAACGCCTGTGATTCCACCGAGATTTTCAATCGCCATTAGCTTCGACGGAAACTGATATTGATTATACTTCGGAAAGCCTCAACATTGTTCGAACGATGCTCGAATGGGATATCATAATATAATGCGAACAGCCAGAAGACAACGCCAGCCGGAACAAAAATATAATGCATTAATTTCTATTTGCGTAATTCAATCTGACATTGTAAAAAAAGAAACCAATCAGAATTTCATCGAAGCCATCAATTACAATTAATCATACCATATAGATGAGTGCCATTTATTTTATATCGCAGTAATTACGGCGGAACGTTATAATGACTTACGCAAACTGTTTAAGCGCCGTCGTTGATTTTCCAACGATTTAATAAGTCATAAATCATCGCCGGACGCGAGCGTTCGGATACATCATCGCTCTGCGAAGCGTGTGTTCGAATATTTCACCATTTTATCACAGTTCAAACACACAAATGCACGCATATACGAACACGCATGCATGATGCACATTATCTGCAATGCAAAACACATCGGCGTCGAAGTTTCTCTTGCACACTGTGTGTTTGATCTATCAGGGGTAATATCGATAGATATACGAAGTTTCACGAGACGTCACTTTTGTCAGGACGATCGATTCCTCATGTAATACTTGAATGACGCTGTTTATACGCGCAAACACGGCTCTCTCTCTTAGAGCGCCGTATCTTCAATTTAATATTTACATAAGCATCGGCGCATATGCATATACAGGAAGTTCTGCACGTTCGTCAGAATATGGAATATTCTTTATGAGTAACGCCCTCTTTCCCTTGTATATATACTTTCCCTTGTATATGTACATCCGCAAAAATAGGTCGACCGAAATCGGCAATTCCACGTCAAGAGGAATCGAAATTTATCGAAACCGAAAGACCGGAAGATGACGTGACGCTCTATCGACTTACAAGTAAAAATGGTACGCTATTAGAGTTCGATCGGGCCGAATTCTAAAGAAAGAAAGCGGCCAGCATTCGGAATATCGTAGAAGCCATTCTTCTTTGCGAATTTTTAATATTCAACATTGAATATTTTAGTAATTTAAATCACAATGTATAAAAAGTGAATGTATGAATTTTTTTCATAAAGAAAGTTTCATTGTGCTGTCTTACGATCGAATGTTTCAATTTTTTCTTGTACATGTGCTTGTTAATAATTATTTTTAAATAAAATATTGTAATAATCATATTTCAAAGTTATTATACAATACATAAACATAAACAACACGTAAACATATTATAAAATTATATTAAATGTACTGCATAATTATTATTCACAATCATTTCTCTTTAGTATTTTCGCGAATGCGGATATTTTCCATTCGAAATTGCTTTTCAACCATCAGCTGTAGCATCAAAGATATACGGTATCCCCATCAAAAATATTCAATATCGCAAGCATCGTTAGACGCAACCTAGTTTTTATAAAATTCCACCCGTACTCTTTTTCGTGGTTATGCATTCCACTTTCCAAAATATTTTCTTAGCAAAGAGACTCGCGCAGCTGACGATTAAATTGCTTTCCGACATATTCCGACATATTCCGACCAACCCTTTCGCTATTCTCGCGTGTGTCGAATATATAAATCCTTCATTACCGCTAAGTACTTATTCTGTGACTGTACCTAAAGGTATAGTATGTTCTCCAACGGTCGAGTATACTTTCCAAATATTTGTTTACATGGCAATATCTGTCCGATTACTTCGTCTTGGAAACGTGCATAAAAAGCATCAAATCGAGTTCTTCTTAAATTCAATTAGAAAATTCAATCTGCATACATTTAAGGTACATTATCCAGTAAAAGTACATACACTTTTAACCGCTGGAATAATATGTATATTTGGAAAGGTAAATTGTGCAGGGATGAGTGCGTGCTTCCTGAATCGCGAAAGCATTATGCCGGAAACGTTATGCAACGAAAATGGAACGAGAGTAAAGTAATACGTTAAATTCAGTTAATGCGCTCCAAGATATTAATTTTATTATCAGATATATTTTAGATGACACGTGTTGCTCAATATTTCATATTATTTTTAACGATTACGCGTTAAGATGTTTCAAACATTACAGTAAATTGCAAACATACACCTGCGGCTTTTGCCATTTCTTTCTACGTGTTCGACCTTTCTTTTATCAATCATGTGCATCTCGGAGATGCTATTAATAACGACGACGCGATATCTGCGGCCTATGATAGCAAACACTCTCTCTAGCGTCTGGATATTAATAGAGAAGAGTCCATACAAAGCAAGAGAGGCGGAAACGAAGGCATAAGAGCGCCATTGATCCATGCGTGATTATGGTCATTACGTGTATCGGGGCTCGGTTTGCACAGCGTATGCACCCTTCTTTACAAACTAAAGTTCGATATACGTAACACATTTCCACTTTTAATACGCACTTATATATTCTGGAGGATCGAAACTGAGACTACGTAAAGTTCACCAACTTCAGACAAGATGTAACTCTCCGCAGAACTTTAACTTTGCGCTTGATGCACAAAATGAATGAACATGAATAGAATGCAAACAACTTTTGACACTCTCTAAAAATATTGCTACTAAACAGGTTTCTAGAAAAATATGCAAGTTAAAAAAATTTTATTGTCCAACTTTGCCAGAAGGCCTGTTCTAGAAAATAGCATTAAAATATCATAAAAGAAGAGTATTGTTCGAAGCGGTTTGAAGAGTCATGCGCATGTCCGCCGCGGATTGACCTGTTCTGTAAAATTTGGTGTAATTTCATTATGCGTTTAATTTAGCATGCATGAGCGTCGCACGCGCGCGTGCACGTATCTAGTTTACAAACATTTTCCATCTCCGTGTTGCTGATTCAGCAAAACGATCGGTGGGTTGGGCCAACTAAAAAACCGTTTGAGATTTCTCTGCATTTCTAAAATTACTTCCTTCTTTATTATTAAAAAGTTTGTCAAAAATTAGCTTTCTTCAATGTTGCGTTAATATGAATATCCTGAGTAGAATATAAATACTATTTGAAGATATCTGCTTCAAACTTTTTCAAGTAGCTGTATTTTGTGTTTGCGTAACATTTTATGAATCTTTTCGTTCAATTTTATTCTCGTGAATTTTTTAGATTTTAAGATCTAAAATCTGCGAAATCATGGTAACTTGGAAAAAGGAACCTGAGACGAAAAAATATCCACGTTTCATACCTCGATTTAAAAGAGTCGGTAATTTATATGTATAAGATTCATCCATTTTATTCGCGATAGCGGAAATGTCACATAATGCGTGACGTGCGACTGTGTCCATAATTTGTGGTGAACGTCCGTTGCGTGTCATTCTCAAACTTTATGATAAATCGCTATTGTAACACACGGCACGTCTCGAACAACCGGAGCATGAGGATAAGATGTTTTATATATCGCGACACATCGCACACATAACTAGTCGCGCTCTTGTATTTTCCGGACGAGAAAACGCGCCGTGGCGTCGGGCAATTTTTCTTTTTGCATTTTGCCCGGTTTTCTTTTTTGCATAAAGAGCCTCGAGGTATATATCGTTATTCCAGAAAAAGTTCTTTCGTTGAATAACTCTTAAACAAACTCTTAATAATACAGTAAGGGAAATTCTATTCAATTTAACCCGGCCACAAACATGACTGCATAATTGCACGTAATCAACGTATCGCTTAAATGGTCGATTATCCGACATCGAAGGTTGTGTGGAGAATAGACAATCCATTGTATATTTGCATAATTACGATTCAGCCTATTTGGGAGAACAATACGCTTATAGGTGAATATTCTACCTGCTTTCGACGCACAGACTAGTTGTGCCTTTGCAGCCACGTTGCAGCAACGTTGAAAAGCACAGTTGAATAAGGAAAGTGAAAAATTTCGCAAAAGCTTTTCCGCTCAAATGTCAGTATTTATCACATCCGCCGCGTATGATATATAGCAGTCATATGAATTAGAGATGCACTTTGGATTTCAACTTGAAAAAGAAGATTACTATCATAAATCTTCTTCTGAACTACACGTTGAGAGCGCTTTTCCGCAAAAAGATACAAATAATTCGCGATATATAAGAATAAATACAGCACACTGACATACTTTCCAATGTTAAACCACTAATCGTCTCAAATGTGTTAAAAACGTGCGACAATTGTCACCAATATAATATTCTGCATTATGATACTCTAAAGAGAAACATTGCTACGTCACAGCGGCTAAATTAAACTGACCCTAGCCACATAATCATGTAGTTTCAGGGAGTCACGATTCGCGTGGCTGCTGTCACGTAGATGGAAATGATCTAGCCACCGGCTGACATGTCTCGTCTCCACGAACTTATTCTGGTATTCAACACAGCTGCGAACGGCACCCACGCCTTTATCTCCTCTAGCTGGCAGCGGCGTGCACAGCGTGTGCAGGTGAGTATTGATCGTCGCGGAAGTACGGCAGGGACGAACGGCAGGCGAAGAAACGGCCGAATGTAAACGGACGCGAGGCGATATATGCCGAGGATAAATGCGTGAACAGACCAGTCGGACGAGGGAGAAAAAAACAATTTATTTGCGGGAAATCTAGGTCGGTCTCTGTCCGATGGCGGCCGATCGGAGCGGAGCAACAGGCGACCTGTAGATTTCGAGAGGGACTATTAAGGCAACGGTGCGCGAATGATTTGTCAGGCGGATTCATAACGTATGTTAGGCCTTATAAATGATGCCATATGTAGTAAGCATTTATCTTTTCGGAATGGACTTCGATGTTCGTGTGTCGTGATTACTCGCAGTAAAGAATCGCCGAGACAGCGAACGACTTGGCTTTTGACATATACCATATTTCAACTAATTACTTCTTATTTGATATTATAAGATGTAATTTTTGCAAATATAAATCTCTCTCTCTCTCTCATCAGTTTAATTTTAAAGCATTGTTGTTAATTTTCCTAATTATTTTATTATCATTTTGATTGCGAGTATAGAAAGTATAATGTGTCAGCATGTGCATATTAGAAAAATGATCAACGACTAGTGTTAAGTCTTTTATATCGATCTATGAATGGCTTTTCAAAAAATAATTCGCTGAATTTTTTATCCCGGACAACTGGCGTGCGAACTAAATCCGATGTAATTCCGGTTTGTGTCCAATTTCCGTCGCGCCGCAGATACCGAGAAAAATGTGCCAATCGCCGTGTTTTTGTTCGCACGAGTAAATATATAGAGATCATTTTCCTGTATGCGTAATATATCGAAAATCTGAATTCATTGAATATTTATTAGTTCCAATCTCCGTGAATGGCGCGTTATACACTGTAGAGCTATACACGGCAAGTATATAGACGAACTAGTAACTACAATTCACGCTCGCAAAGTTTAACCGATACCGTTTTAGTCTATAAGAATTATATACATATGTGAGGTACATGCAATATAAAAACATTATTATAAAGCGACCTACAGTAGTTAGAGATAATTTATCGGTAATTTTTTAAATACTTTAAATACCTTTAAATATCTCTCGTAAGTAAAATTAAATAGTTTACCTTCGATATAAATTTTTTATTCGCAAAAAACTCAAGTCTGGGATAAAGAGATATATATTTTTAACAATAGGATTAGCTTTATCAAATTCTGTAACCGGTCATTCGCTCATGCATATGTATGTCCACCGGCAAACCATTACACTGAATTGCGAGCAATGGTGGATGCATACAATTCGGAGTACGGCATGATCGATGTGCCGTCCCTGCCTTTGTACTCTTGAGGCCGTGAAAGACGAGGTCGTTGACGATCGCCTGTTGCTCACATTCGCGACGCGACCTGGTGCAATAGAATCAGAACGCTGGCAAAGCAGCCTGTAGCTTATTCAAGCCACGCGATGCTTTGTCTCACTGGTATTCTCCGAGATTATCATGGTGTTAATTTGAGAAACATAGTTGTAAAGCCCGGGAGAGAAAAAGAGAGGGGAGATACCTTCCCTCGGGTTTATAACAATCAACGTCATTACATGTCAAACCATGTCGATACAAGTATAAATAAAGTTTGAAACAAAGACATTATCTACGTGGATTCATTATAGGAGATATTAAATAACCTCATGTAACGTATTTACTAAAATTTCATTTATCAAAAAATATTATGCCCTGCAGCGGCGAGGTTAATTTCCAATTCAAGCTCCCAAAATCCCACGAGTTTTATAATTCAACCGTGATAAAATTAACTTCAAGTAATTATTTCAAAGGAATGAAAAGTTTATCAATCCCAGTTCTCTTTCACATGATGAATAATGTATATTGAATAATGTATGTTGAAAGGATTTGATGAAAAATATATAGGTTTAAAAGCTACTAATTAAATTTTCCTAAGGATTAGCACATTAATGACGCAAAAAGATCAAGCTTACAATTGATCGAAGAAGTCAAATTTCGTCAAATTTCGTAGGGACCGAAATAGAGTTAGGATGACGAAAGAACGGCCGAAAGTCGTTGGGCCAAAAAGTCGGTCAAAGGGTGTCACTCCGGGAATTGCATTTTCCTTTGTAACCGCACAAGTGGCAGGTCAGCGAGTTCAATCGAGAGGAAAGTTAATTCGTTTGTTTATTCTCGATATCCAATCTGAACCTTTTTATTTTGCGTTCCGTTGCATCTGCAAAACGGAAATAACTCCAAAAATTATCAGATTCGCGGAATAAGACTGCGACAATAATAGCAATATTATTGGAAATGTAATTTAGGATTAAATTTATATTCTAAGAAGATAGATATAGTGTAGTGGATAATAACGTGGATATAAACGGGACTGCAAATGAGATTATAACGTGACGTGTCTTACCCAACTGATTTAGAAACTTTTTCCGCTAGGCAGTTTTCTTCTTGTTGTGAGCTTCGCGAAAGTAATACATTCTTTTCGAGCTTTCACACTTATCCGTGTGAATTGCCCGACGACACGCGGGCGAGTGTGTGCGAAATGAAAGCAGAATTATTTAACTGGTGATAATGTTGGGGCTACTACGTGGTCTTATATCGCCGAGATTAATTTCTGACGACAAAACTAATTTAACTTGGGCTATAGCCGCGAATAAACGATTCATTTGCGAACATTTCTGCTTACGGCTGCGTTGCGACACGGAGTTAAGTACAACTGCGACACGCCACAACTGCCACGGTATCTAACTGTAACATGTCAAGGTTACGATTCGCCACCCGATGGCCTCGCGGGAACTTGGCTGCTTAAAGTTGGAGCTTTAACGACCCGTAAAGCCATACGCGTAAACGTTTTACCTACTATGTATAGCCACGATACACGTGTCGAAGCGACAAGTTCGATTAATACTTCATCGATTAACCGTTTCATCGAACCATTTATTTCCGTATTTATCCTCGAATTTATTTCCGATGATATAGACGAAACAGTATTGGCCGAAAATTCTAGTAAACTGAAAATTACAATAGCATGAGATAAAAAGTTACCATGAATTGTGAAACATTGAACGCATGTTAGACATTACTCTATTATTTCAAATAGCAGTTAAAGAAGGTTTTTTTCGTTCAATCCGACTTTTTAATGCAAGAGATTGGTACAATAGTTTTCATAAAATAAGGGATAACGTGCGCCGTCTCGTGGCTTCTATTTAAATTCGACCTGTTTTCTGTAAGATAATAAGGTTCGGAGCTTTTCCGCTTTAGTCTTTTAGTACGTAAGCAGATTTAGGTAATAAAATTCTCAACTGAAATTGGATAACGCTTGAAATTACTTATCTTGGCAGACTTAGAATTTCAAATTAATCTAAATTTAATAATACATAATAATAGAGACTATAAATGGATACTTTAATATAAATATAAATATGTTATATGTATAATATTTTTAAAGAAAAAGAAGTAAGCATTTATTTATAAAAGCACGGAGGAAAAGTCATACTCTACATGCTTATAATAACCACAACACTTCTTTCCTTAAGAAAAACTCGATCTCGTGTCGTTCAAAGAGTTTATCGACAGAAACTCAGGAAAGTCCGGACAACTCGTATAAACTTACGCTTATCTATGTGCGACAGATTGTCGTGCTATATAGGATAATACAGCGTTACCAAATCGACATAATTGATTTTCGCTAACCGTGCGATAATTCACGCGCTCTCTCTCTCTCTCTCTCCGGTGGTTCGGCGAGTAAGCGAGTCGCGAGTTATATTCGCAAATCATGAAAACGTTTCGGCCGCATAACGATCTCGGATCACGTTAATGACGTCGTTTGTGGCTCAAACCCGAGAGTTCGCGACACCATCAAGCAAGACTATCGAGCGCGCAATAAACGGCCGGACCACACACGGACTCGTGCCACTGCCACTCGCCTCGTAGTGCACTCTCGAGTTCAATCGACCCGAATCGATCCTTATCGTGTCCATTCGATGCAGCCCTGCTTCTATTCATGATTTCACCCGGGTAATTGCGGTTCTCTCCACGTTAAAAGGGACCATTACCACACGCGCACAATGCCTAACGTGCACGTGAGTAACAGTGAGTTACGCGTTAAGTGACGTTAACGATTGTTGTACTCGGACGTCGGTACCGATTCGTCGGCGTTACTGTACGAGCTATTTTTGTACATTGGGCAAAGGTAATTTCGGAGGCTAATTCCTTTAGCGATAATGACCATTACTCGTCTTTTCAATTATTAACGTTAATTCTTTTGATATATTTACAATGAAATGTCCATTTGAAATTATATCTATCTAAACTAATCGTTACTGATATTAATACATCAATGAGCCAAATTTCATAATTCTGCCATTATCAATAATTTTACTTGGATTTACGTATTTGTCATTTTATAAAAACTGGTGGACGCGAAATTTCTCATTATTATATAATGAAACATCGTTTTTATAAAAATTTAAGATAAAATTTAAGAAAAAAATTTTTAATTCTTTAATCTTTTTCGATAATCTAACGAACTGTTAAAACTGTCCCAATAACTGGATATGACTTATGTATACGCTATTTTTACATACCTCGTAACTTTTTAAAAAGTAAAGCAAAGAAGAATTATTTTTAAAAGCAAAAAATAGCAAAAAATTTGCAAATAATTTCTATGTCTTATTGGTTATTCTCGCAATACGAAGTAAGCTAAACGAGAAAACCAATCGCGGAAGAGGCAATAATAATACTTCGAGACTTTCGAGTATCGATTTAACATTTTTTTAAGAGTGGATAATATAAAAATAATTAAATTGTGTTTTCAATTTTTCTTGTAATAATTTTTTCTCTTATAGTTAGTCTTTTTCCGAGAATCATTGTAAAATTTCGGACACTCTACGAAGAGTATTTATTTTTTTAATTAATCTTATACTTTTATTCAATTGGAATCATAGAATTCGGAAAGATGATAATCGCATTATGATCGACGCAGTCCCGCTGAGCCTCCAATGAACAGTAACTACGATTACATGAACATATTCTACCGGGGTATTCGCAGATGGTCCTGAATTCATTGAACGACAGTAATCCCGTGGGGAAACTACCGGCAGGACTCACGAGGATATTATTCCATCGAATATCTTGCATAGAGAGTACTTTCGTCTCTCGGGTGTCCACGTTGCAATCGGATGCACTTCGGACACGTACGTCACGTTTTCAGAATGTTAGAAGTTATTTGAAAATCCATTTACCGCGCAGGAACGTAGGGAACGGAATGCGATAAACGGATAGCCCTTTGCGGTCCGAGATACTTTCCCCGCTTCGTTTCAGCCAGTTTCCACCAAGTTCGACGCATTCCGCGCATACTTTGTAAATTCTTAACAATTTAACGTTTTCATAAATTAAATAATAGTAGTATTTATACTACTTTATTTAATTTATGAATTTATAACCATATGCGAATTCTCAGCGGTGTTAAGGGACACGAATGACTTAAACGTCTAAATTAGTGTAATTTAATTTAAATATTATTAATAAAACCACACGAAAAAATATAGAATAATGTTAATTTAAAATACATCTTTTTATCTTTTAACATTGTTTCTTAGTAAAAAAAGACAATTAAAATATCACATTTCGGCAATCTTTTTATCTTTTAACATTGTTTTTTTTTAATAAAAAAAAGTAATTAAAATACCACATTTCGGCCAATTACTCAACGTCTGCGAAAAGTTTCAAGCTTTTTGGAACGAACGAGTCGCTAAAATTGCCTCATTAGTCTCGGAATGTTTCTCGTTATCCGAGACTTGCAGTTGCACATAATATTGGTGCGAATCAACGCGACGCGCCCTCGGATATGCGCAAAGTTTATTATTGGTCGCGATATATCCGCGCAGATAAAATGGCACGGTGGGGAGCGTGATACGCGGGCACGTATTAGTAAAGTTTGCAAATTACTGATCCGACTCGCGCGTCGCACATGTGCAATAATGCGCCGCGAGTCGTCGCCGCGGATAATCGGTTGAGCGACGAGCATACGGTCTGCTCCGAGTTAGATACGGGAAGACGAACGGCTTCAACTTTTAATATATGCTACATCGATGGCCGGATTCGAGGATATATACGGTTGCCGGGCAAAAGCGATGCGTAAGTTTGCCGCGTAAACGAACCACGAGTATGCAACGCTCGTGTAGTCGAATTGCAGTTTGCGCGAGATATGGAGTACCTTAATGGCTGCACAAGACCGCAGTTATATGATCTCTAGAGACGGAAGAGAATACATTTCCAGCACAATCCGCAAAAATGGCACGAAAACGGAATCTTGATACGCAGTTTCCGTGAAACGAGTATGTGCAAGTAATGATTTTTTTTTTTACGGCACGAAGACGGACGCGTCGTGCCGATGCTGCATGCGAGACGGACGAACCAGCTATAAAATTGTTTAACGGACAAACCTAAACGAAATAATCCAGATAGGTTTCGAATATTCTGTATGCCTACAATTCACTATCAATCGATATTCTTAATGTTATATCGTTACCGTAACTATTAATACTGTTAATGGAAGCGACCCAGTTTTGATACAATTAATATGAGTTACGAAGCTTCATTTAGATTAATTGAATTCCTCGAGTCGTGATCGTCGCTGTATAGCGGATACCTTTTCTTTGCCAGATCGTTGCTACACGTGGAGATCCCGTTACTCAAAGGCGCTATGTATCACACTTATCCCAGGACTGATATTGCCCTGCAGCCCGGGTCGAGCTCGCCCGTAATTTGTCTTCGATCGTGCAGGCTACGAATTTCGCGGGCCACGTTGAATGCGTGCAGATTAATGTCGCGGATCATATTTCAGACGCTGGCCGAGTAGGTGAGCCAGTTAAGAAGGATCAGCTCTTCTCGAGTTGCTATACGATCAGTCACTCGGTTGATTGCACGATAGATTATCCGCTTATCTAACTCCCCGCCGTAATCGCCGGCCGTGTTCTCGTTAAGCCTTAATGCATTATATAACGAACATAATCAGCCTTGCGAAAAATCCGATGGAAACGCCAGGACATCGTTACGTCTATCAGTGACCTTTGGACAAGCTTCGTTACATGACGGAAATTTTATTTATAGCTGATCTCATCCCTCTGCGCGATGCTTGCAATGCTTGATGGTAATGCTTGCGGAGGCGGAGGCGGAGGCTTTTACGGTGCAAGCGGTTACGAGCGATTTATTCAAACCGATGAGTCACTCCGTGAATACATTACTTCTTGCGTATTTCCGAATGGTAAATCATATTTGCATGAAATTTCCAATTATAAAAGAATATAAAGTGATTCAGGTAAATTACACAAAAATATTTGAAACACAAATTTTGGTGAATTTGCGTGAAACGCAGGATATTGGAATGTCAGTATTTCAATGTTTCTTTCGTTTCATCATATAAACTATATTTATATATTTTATATATAAGTGATAAATTTGTAGTAACCAGTCTGTTCAAATGCACGTACACCAAAGGTAAAACGATAAATCTACCTCTCTATACATCAATCAAAGTGAAACGATGTCTGACCACATACAGACATATACTATTTCGATCCAATATTTCACCTCGCTCGCCTGTTATGTTACAGATTAATCTCTATATTAATTTCTAACCCGCTAATTAATTAATAATACGATAACATTTTTATCGCTAATAATTTTATTAATCGTAAGCTACTTTATTTTCTTCGAAGGATAAAGAAGTTAGGTATTTAGCAACGCGGTGACATTTAGGAACGAAACTTTGAATTTTAAGTTCCGGACGTTTCATCTAATTTTAACTAGTAACCAAGTTACGAGTGCTCGTAGGCGGCCCCAATTGCACGGACTTCGTCGTGCACGGCGTGATATGGCTACGTAGAAGAACCGTGGTCGTGATTTGGAAACTCTCTTAAGCTCACTCTTTCGCGCGAGCGCTCGTTCAATATAAGTTAACGCGCGAAACGGTCGGCGACGACAGTCGCTCCCACTTCAACTTTTCCTTCGCAGTCTCACCTCCTGGCAAAGAGCTTGGCCACTTAACTCCCGAAGTAGCAGCTAACCACTTCGTTCCATTCCGGTTCCGTCGGGCGCGCGATAGCTCTCTCATGTGCCTTTAAAAGTTCAATCTTTCTCGTGCACAGACTTTTCTTTATTATCTTTTTACGCCGCCGACGATTCATCGGCTATCCCTCGTCCTCAAGAGAGTACTCGCGTTAAACTTCTGTATCGCGGGGATTTTAATTTTCTTCTAACCATCCTCCGCAATTCTCACCTGCATCCATTAACACTCCTCGCCGTGGCGACTGTCAATAAAAAATTTCATTTCGGCATCGTAGACACCTCCTGCATTATACGCGCTTCGGGCTTTGAAAAGCTGAATTGCCGCTGAAGATTGTATAGCCGCTATGATATTGCATGTACGAGATATCACAGAATCACGGATTTTAATTTTTGTAATTTATTCAGTGTAAATAGAAAACGGATTTTCAAGGAAGATTCCACCTGTTGGAAAACTTTTAATTTCTCAATATGAAATATTTTAATAATTAAACTTTGAATTAAACTTAAAAGAAAAGGTTTAATCTATTCGTGTTTCGTTTATTGTTACGCAAATAACTAATCGGATTTTTTATTGATATTGATTTGATATTTCTCACTTAAAATCAGTTTTAGAATTTATTAATAAATATTAATAAATATTAATATTTTCTCTCAGTATGCAATATTTTGCATACTGTATACATGAAGTGGAAACAATTAAGCTCGCAAGAATAAATAATTAAAGAGTATGTAAAAACATGAGCAAAGTGCATAAAATCTTACATCTTGAGGTCGATAAAGATCCCTTAAAATATACCCTTTTCATCAACAGTATTCTCGCGAAAGTGTAACGTTACCCAGTTTCTGATCTAAGCCGAGCGGTCGGATGTAAAGAGTTGAAAGGAATGAATGGTATAAAAGAGGCAGCCTTACGCAAAACAACGCAACGAGAGAGAGAGAGAGAAGGGAAGTTTTGCGCGAGTTGGAATTAGCAATGCGGGCTTACCGCGGCGCACGGCGCGCGTTCATCGGACCTGCGGGAACTTTTGTCAGGAATTTCTATTAACGGCTGCCTACATTGTGCGGATAGGAGTTATGACGATGTATTAAACGGACCGTGCAACGTCTACGTTGACGTCGACGTCGGCGAAGTTGCTCGCATAAAACGGGACTTGTTTCGCCGTAACGAGACTTACCGCGGTTCCTTCGCTCGGTATGTAAAACAAGTTTACTTTACTTCATCACTGTCGCGCGACAAGTTTATGCATTTAGAGATTATATAACACATCCGCGGAAGGATATAAAAATTTTTAGCTGGTCGTCGTGGGAACAGCGATCGCGTGTCAGTTAGCCCCGCTTCGCGAGATCCGATTAGATTTATCGCGATAATCTTTCTGAAATATGCGCGATTTTGCATAATGCAGCAGACATTGTAATATTATTTTCTATTTCTTACTTCTTTTCTAAAGAGGTGAGAATTTAAATGATTTAATACAAGTCATACATCGCACAAAAAAAAACCGGTTCCTTCGTATCACGGTGATAAAAATCCTCGTCGCTGTTGTCGACAGTAAAAGATTCTCAAATAATTTCATCAATATTTTGGTTTAATATAATCCGCAAGGTTTCAAAAAACGCTCNGTTTCGGTAACCACGAGGCAACATTCTTCTCCCGTTTCATCGAAAGATGTACAGCATACGATATTAATAGAGCTTAATTTACCGGATGGATCAATGCATACCATGCGTTCTTCGCGGCTTAGCAAACTTGCCCGCGCCCGTGCTCTCGCAATTGCGCTTCATAACTACGCTGTTACGCCGTTATCGATTTTGCCTGCATTGCGTTCCGTTGCGCTCAGAATCGCCCGGTGCGTTTTCGCATCCGCAAGGATGAAACTAATACCATCTGCAGCTCAGCCGTGTAATCGCGTCGGAATCCGTTGGCGGAGGACGACGCCGGTCAAGGCCGCGACGCCACGCGCCGCGACGGCGATTACGCTCAGAGATACTTGCGATATTTCTTTTAAGCTACCCTTCGCCTCCGATCCCGAATGTATCTGATATATTTATGCTCGTGTAGTACATTGGTACGAGTTTTGCCAGGCTCGCGTATTCTTTTTTATTTTCTAGACATGTATCTAAATACGAACGATAATCATTTATTGATTCAATAATGATATTTTATAATGTAATAAAATAAAATGTTAAAAATTACATTTAATTATTTTTATGCCAAGTCATATGAGAATGTCAAAAACACTTTTAAGAAGGATGCAATAAAAATTCGGTAATCTCTTTTTGATATCTCATGTTATATGAAAAATGCGAATTTGAATGGCGCATTGCTGCTTGCAATATATTTTTCGCAAAGCTCTAGCATCAAGGCGAGAAGTAATCGAGACGAGAATAAAAGGGGGCTTCAAGTTACTCATGTTCATTTATAAGCTGGGTCAAGGGCAAGGTCTGCCACGATATCAGTTCTCATGGGAAATGAAGATAGCGTCTATGGCAATTCAAACGATCTACAAAACGGTTCTGGGAGAAAGAGAGAAAGAATTTAGCGACAGATCGTGTGAAAGACAATTATAAATATGAGCCTTAATCTTCGCAGTCTGAGCTACCACATTGTAATCAAAACGAACAAAGGTTGACCACGACTACAAGAGTCCTTGAGCCGGTTTCTCTTTTCCAGGATTGAAACGAGCTAGCAATGTGAAAGACGATACCTTTACACTTTTGAAAACAGGATGAATGAAAAATTAAAAATTGCGCAAATATATCGAACCACGTATGTTATATTTTTCTCTATGTACTTTAAAATAAAAGTAAAAAACTAGCATAATTAATAGAAAGAAAAATTCAATAAATAAAACTTGATAAAAGAGATGAAAAAATTAAAAAGAGTCCATCTATAAACTTTGAAAAGGTTTAATTATATATAAAATTAAAGTTGTACGATTTATTAATTTTTTCGTTTATGACATTTTTTCCCTTTAACTCTCTTCGGCTCATAAAAAGAGAAAAAGATTGATTAAAATTTAATTGATCGATGTAAGATGAATTTGTCGAGCACTTAAAAAGTTAAGAATAACTCTTGTAGTTATTCGAGTACGCACGATTGATCAGGGGAAAAACAAGTTTATGTTCCTCGTTATCCGTCAAGAACATCGGATTAGTTAAAACGTGCATGCATAATGCGCTCCTTTGACGTAAGCGCGCGAAAGTGGTCCGACTAAAAGCGCGTATGCACTTTAATCGTTTTATGTCGTTGCAAATAAATGTAACATAGTATCCATGCACATTACGTCGAGCGTGTCATCGTCACGCACTGAAGAAACTCGGCTTCATAATAAACACATGTATGAGAGTTTAATTTATCTCTTGTTAATCCGCAGTAATGAATACAAAAGTGGCAATATATTACTATGAATAACATTACGTAATAAGCAGGCTTTGCAATTTAGCCAAGCAAGAACCCACTCCGGTTTTTACCGGATTTTCTACCATTTATTTTTGCCCGTCCATCGTCCTTAGAATACGACGACAAAATCATGTTAATCGATAAATCGCGTTGATTAAACCGTGCTTTTCGCGTGACAACAAATTTTTTTCTTTTAGCAACCTTTTCCTTAAATTAGAACAGCTTTATCGAACGGCTTCAGTCAACTCTAAACGTTTTATTTTTCTATCACTTGCAAATTTCTCTCATAAATTTTCTTCTTATATGAGTATATATCGTAGTGCGAAAGGTTGCAGAATATTAAGGAACGAAAAGCATCACGTTTTTAGTATGCAACGTACGTGCAACGGAGTTAAAAATAAAATTATTTTAAAATAATTTCCGCCATGTGTTAACTTCAAGCACATAATTCCGCTGTCGTTTCCGGTTTACGGTTATAGCTGCACGAATAATTCCGAGTATGCCATATTCCGACCGCGAGCTGCATGCGCTTAACGGTCACGCAATTGCAATTAGTTCGCTGTTTCGAAGTTAGAACTCGTCAAAATGTTTTAACGCGTGTAATATAGAAACGATTAATTTGATGGTATCACCTGTAGAGCCGCTGAAGTGGTCGTGAGAGAAACATCCACCGACATCGGTAAGCCAATTCTGCGTTCCTGTTGTTGAACGAAATACCGGAGCAATAACCGGGGCGGGTGTCTATTAGCGGTGCTATTCCACGCTTTAATTAGTGTGCATAGCGTAATAACGCTCCCAGCTGGGCACGTTAGTTCGTTATCGGCATGCTCTTTTTTATTTTTATCGATTTAATGCGACGAATGTCATTATTGCAGATTAAATTCATTCGCTGAAATGAGGTGGAAACAAAATATGTATGACCATATATGAGTCTTGTAACAATTTTTTATTCCCTCATACAAGATATTGTATATTTTAAATAGAAAAAATTCTAAATTTTATCAAATTAAAAACAACAAGCAAATTATATTATATTAAAAATATAACTTTTAAAATTAACTATTCGATTTAGTTTTCGGGTTTAAGCCGCACGCGAAAGCTTCAAATCTTATATGAAAAATCTAATTATAGCAAACGGAAATACAATTAGACAAAAAAAAATCACATCTACTTAACATAATTTTTTTTGGAATACATCGTAAAACTATAATAAAGAAATTGTAATAAAACTATAATAAATTAGAAGAAACTTATTGTGATAAATATTAATATATCTGTAGAGATTTACAAGATACTTATTAATATCAATAATGTTCAATTGATTATCAATGTAATAATGTGATATTAATTTTAAATTTGGATATAAAGTTAATAAAATTTTATTTAGAAAAATAATCGGCGCGTAGCTCATAAACAAAAAAATGGAATATTTATATAAAATTTTTTAAAATTATTAAATTATTATTAAAATTTTTACAAATTATTATACATGAAATCCCGTTTAAGGACCAAAAATGTTAATATTTTTTTATTGGATTATTGCCAAAGTTAGTCATTGATAGAGAAAACAAAAGTACGAAAGAAACTCATTTTCTTAGCTCGGAGCTGTTTTCTGCATAGCTCAAATATCATATTATTATAACATCCTGTTGAGTCGATAACCGTCCAAATACTGTCTGCACACAGTGTGTCAATAATGTATCGCTCTTGCAGGTGTTTGCGCGGAGAAGCAACGATAAAATGAAGATTATTGAAACTGAATACGACCGCAATAAGAAACATACAAATATATCGAAATATTCGAGTGTTCGTATCGAAAACTAGTTTCACAAATATAGTTATTACTTATTTTTCCTAAATAACATAAAACTATATGCAATGTATACGAGTCTCCTGCAATTTCGCAACTTTATCACTGATTGTGAGCTGACACAATATTCTACATTCACCTCCGTTTCCTGTTTACATCTCGACGACAGAATAGTAAATGCATCGTTACATCTCTCCTAGCCATGCTTATGCTTCTGCATAAACCCCCGATCTGTCAATTTCGCGAGAGAGATAGTGTCAAAAGGATTAAACGGCACGTCTGATTGAGTCGAGCAACTTGGAAACTGAGCAAGGGCGAAACTCTCCTCTTAATTGTTTCGATTAAGTCGATATGGAGCGGATTTTCCCGTGTTGAGAGCTATTATGAGAGTTCTGCGTTTCCCAGCCTTCAGCTTCACGCTTGTAATTTTCCAACGAAGAGAATTTACTCGCTATATTTGCACGAATTCTTGCAGTAATATTTGCCATGTCCAGTCTTCTTTGTTTGCCGCCACGTCCGTATTCTCCGTGGAAATTCGTAGAACGCTCGTAAAAGCGATAGTTGGAAATATGGCTGGTACGATCGTATTTTCTTTCGCGAAAAGTTATGGATGCATGGAGCAATGTTATCGGATTTGTAACGATACTAATGCAGGTAGGATACTTTTCTTTTAAAATTATGCGCTCGAATTTAGCGACGGAATATTTGCATTTCCTTCTGAGAGACACTGTGGTTAAATATGCAAAATATTTATATAATTTAATGGTATAATTTTGTAATATGCAAACATGCTGCGAAATTAATAAAGATAAATTATGTTTAAATGGAAGAAGCATAGACTAATGTCATCATCTAAATGAACTTTTCCGTTTGTTTTTACTACAGGCATTGAATATCTTTTTTTTATGTATATCTTTCTACAGCTCATTACGAACTTTTCTTATAAACAAGCGCTCCAACTCCGAGCTTTAACTTCGCCTTAGTTTCGATATCTTTTCTCGTTTGATTAAAAAAAAAAAACAAATAAAAATCAACTATATTTTTTCTGTATTCGTACATTTTTTATTCGCTACTCATTGCATGTTATTTTTATATCTCATCGTACACCAGTCGTTCAAGACATCGTGTCAGAAGTACCGAAAAGGGTGAAGGTCGCGGAAGAATCTCATGCAAATCTCATGCAAATTGTCGTCCCGGCACGGAAATAGCGACGACTGCGGCCGCTTTGAGAGAGAAGAGCGAAGCTGACGGGACACCCATCGTCTTGAAAAGCGTTACGCCCTGGCGATCAACCGTCACCTTTTTCCTCTAACGTGCAGAGGACGAGTGGAATGAAAAGGATCGAGTTAATATGCGTCCAATGGAAACGTGGAATAATTCCGCGAATCTTTGTCGCCCTCTGTCAAGCCAAGAGAGACGTCAACGTACGCTTCTTTGAGATAAATTATGAGACGTGTCGTAGTTAATTAGTTCATGATTAAAATGAGAGTTGTTATAAAAGCAAATTTCGCGAATATTTCTGTAATTGACATGCATTTTTAAATTTTATTTAATTTCTATTTTCTTTTTTTTTAAATAAAATAAAATAAAACGGAATTTAAAATAAAATAATAAAAGTAAAATGCAACAATGTAATAAATTTTAATTTATATTCTCTGCTTCTCAGTATTATAAATCTCTCTAATGTATTTTAACTGTCATTATAAATTGTATTGTATTTTAACTGTCATTATAAATTGTTTTATAAAATATATTATATTGCAAGATAAAATTGTACATCAGATTTATGAGAAGTGTTATTCACAAAATA
The DNA here is from genome assembly GCA_021460005.1 of Tetramorium alpestre. NCBI lineage: Eukaryota > Metazoa > Arthropoda > Insecta > Hymenoptera > Formicidae > Tetramorium > Tetramorium alpestre. Next base: position 136,670 of record JAJVSH010000157.1, on the reverse strand, counting down.
TTAAGTTTTGCTTACGTTTCCAGAGCACGACATCTTTGGGGACACGTCCCTCTACATGGCAAATGGTCGGAGAAATGAGAAGTCGCTTTTTCAGCACATTATTCGACGTTTATATCGGTGGAACTTCCGGCCAGGCGCAAACTTGACCGCAAGCGCACAAGAAACAGAATGTTCCTCGAAACTCAACGCGCGTTTACCTTTCGCTCGAGGGGTTTTCATTCTAACGTTGTACATCGTTCGTATATAGCTTTGGAGCATCATATCTCGTGGGAGATTACGCTCAAGAATTCCAAATTTTCAGAAGCAGCCAAGTTTCAGTATTAAATAATTCATTCGTGATTATTTTATTTTGCGAATTATATTCTGAATCGTAAAACATTATAAAGGCAATTGTTGTATATTGTATAATCCATTTAAAAATTTAATATTGTTTAATGTTATTTACAATCAATATAATTTTAATAAAATTATTTAATATCGCGTTGAAAATGTAACTTGAAATTAGAGAGAGACAAAACTCATATTTTCAATCATTTATCATTCAAAAATTATTAGTATTTATTAATGCTATATTTTAAGAGACAAACAGTAGTTTCCGCATTAGTCATATATTATATGTAATATTATATGTAAATATTGTTAAAATTTAAAAAAATGAGAATTTTTAGAACATTGAGATGTCCCTCTAAACTACAATTGTGCGTCTCTGTATATTCATGAATAACGCCATGGCATCAACGATCGCATGGAAATCTAATTATCGGAAGATAATCTCACAACTCGGGTTCACGGTTCATTTCCCGGTAACAAGACACGATAGACAGGATACTATGTAATGTGGGCGGTGGAGAACAGAGAGCGAACAGTGAAGGAGAAAGGGGTGTATAGACCATCAATGTCCTTCTACCATATCTGATCATCATAGACGCACGCGATGCAAAGTGCGTCCTGATCCTGTTTGCATACTCGACATGCCTCCTCTACCACAATGATACCGTCAACATCACCGGCCAGCGAGCAACCTCAAATTGCAGCTCAATTCGAAGTCTCGATAGATTCGCTGCAATTTGCGCGGCGACCCGGAATTCTCTCCAATTTTGCGAAAACTACACGCTAAAATCACACTGGAAATGGCAGTAATTAATTAGGTTTTTAAGCCAATCGGTTCCACTTCTCGCTATCGCAACATTTTCCATATTACAAAATTGATTTTGAACAGTGTAACTGCTTGTAATCGAGTTAATTGAAACTACTTGTCCACATACGATAAGTTCAAAAATTGATTTAATTTGACTCTCCGATAAGTTCAAAAATTAATTTAATTTTGCCTGGCATCTAATAGCTATTATATAACGATAATTTCTTACGCGACACAACAGTGTTTTATAATTTTTCTTTAAAAGATGTATAAATTCAAAATTAAAGAGTATTTAGAAATAATTCGGATATCTAAAAATATCCGTCGATTATCCACTATATGAATTTCATACGCTTGCAATCGTCGATTGGCCGCGTTCCCACGGTTTTGGTAACTTTTAATTGCTTCGGTATCACCGGCGAGTAGAATTCCTCGCACCGTGAGCGATAACTAATCGAAATCTTCTAGTTCCGAATCAATCCTACGAGAATGTTGTCTCGAATATTTGACGCTTTAGATTGCGACGTGACCCTATTCGCGTCGCATTGTGCTGTGGTGACGTCGCAATTAGCAACACGCCGCGTAATGGCAATTAACGCGCACCAAGTCGAGAACCTCGTTTATATCTCAGTTGGAATGTGCCCTCCCCCGAAAATTCGTTGCATTAAATTTGCAACACGTTGTACGTGACAATGTGACATAATGAATACATCTACACAGGACGGTCTCGGAAGTAATCTTGCTTTCGACGGTATATTATATTAAAGTGTACAATTTAATTAACTTAGTGCTTTAATTTATTAAATGTTACATCATTAAATTAATAAATCAACGATATGCGCAAAATACCAGAAACTGGAAAAAATCCGATGGAGATAGTCCTTTTTCGCAATTTCTAATATAATCTTTATACTGCAATTTCTGCAAAATAGGGATATTCTAGAAAAAGGAAGATAAATATTTTAATTTGTAGCAGATCCAGCGCGAACTTGTCAGTATCTAGTTTCAGTTTCGTCTTACTCCACGCTGTATAAAGATAAAGAGCTGAGAGCTGGGAAAGATGTCTCCGACGTGTATTTCATATAGTTTTTACGATAGTCATCGGGCGTGAGGTAGTCATATGTGATACTTTACGACGCGCTTTTGTCGCGGATGTCGTCCGTTATCGCAAATTGAGAAGCAGGATACTCATGCGCATCGTATACTCGACACTGGAAAAGCGAATCGCGGCACTGTACGTTGACGCCGCGCCGCGGCGCCGGCCCGTTAGTTAGAGTTTTACTGCATCTCGTTGTATACGCTAATGAACTTCACAGTGTTACAAGACCGACGATGTCTGTTTGCGCCCTGTCTGACCGCGGTCAACCGCATCTCTTATAAACAAGGTGAGAGCCCTGTGTGCGTATTATCACGGTACTTATAGACGTTAATTATTAAAAATATATGTTTTAAAGCTTTCGATCCGGTCTTACGGTGGTTGGATTTTAATTTTCAACACTGGATCAGTCTTTTCTCGTAATACATAAAAATAAACGTGTCCTTTACTTTATATTTATGATGCCATTTAAAGAAGTAGACTCGCAAAGTACAATATGTATGAGACTAAAATAAAAATCTTGCTTGTCATTATTATATTAAAGGCGGTTTTATAGATAGATCTTAAATAAATTATTTTTAAATCCTCTCTTTTAAATTAACTACTAGTAACTCCATTTAATAATTTAAACAATATTCTGTCGTATTTGATCACGTACAATAATTATTTTAATTTAAAAATGTGATATAATAATTAGTATAATAATTTATCTCTATTTTATCTATATTTTATCGGAAGTAATAAGTGATGCGTGTTGAAAGCACGAAATTTCGTAGCACTCTCGCGATATGACACGCGAGATTTCTAATTCGAAATTCAGATTCTAAATTTCTATTCCTCACAAAATTTCATATTTTCTATTCGATGCAAAAAGTGAGCATCGGATTATCGATTCGATAACCGAGAATAACGTGAAAGGAAGCTATCAATTGTTCTTGGTATTTTCTCACGATGTATCATCGTCGCCTTTATGCGAATGGCTAACGAGTGACTCCTAAATTGATTATCGGCCGATCTATATCTATAATATTTTCACTCATCCTCAGCCAGGTTTTCTATCTCACTATTTTCGTTCCACAGGGAATTAACGTGATCTCTAAATTAATTACGCGAATTAAAAGACTCTAATGCAGCTGTTTCATAAAATATCGCTCGTTAAAAATAATCCAGTCCATTAGAAAATAATTTCGTTTTAAAAAAACATGTTATACATGCTACTTTAAAATAATAATAATATGTTATATATACGTAACTTTAAAATAACAATTTTTGCAATATAAGTTTTCAATTACAGTTTATTTTTCATATCCGAGGTTTCAATAAAAACTGAACGGTTCGAACTTTTAATTTGAAAGAGACTCAGCTCTTGTGTGTCCTCCCCAGAGAAATATCTTTCTTATATGTCTTAAGAGTTCTATAGACGAGAATGTTCTTCGCGCTTCCCATTGCAAACGGCGTGTTCGATAACTCAAGTAAGCTCTGATTTATCGTTATCGCGGCGGCCCGTTTATCTTTCGCTCCGAAGTCGGCGCGTTTGATACTTTTGTTTGTCGCAGGATTTCCCACCACGTACATACCACCAACGTCAACCACCGCGCCGCAATGGGGGGGGGGGGGGCAGGAATAAATTCGATCATCCGTGATAATGTCTATTCGTTCACGTTCGAAAGCAAAGCGAACGATTTCCACTTTTCTTCGAGATTTCGGCTCATTATTCTCGTTGTTTCTGTTCTGTTCTGCTTTCGGATGAATAATTCGATCAGAACGGAACTTGTATAACCAGAAAATATAGATGTGAAATTGATTCCGTTAGAGCTTGCGATCACAAGTTTAATTGTGATTTCAAGAAAACATTGTAAATTATTCACGGCTGAATTATATTCTTGACATTTTACAGAAAAGACCTATTTTGTGTTATTACCTCTTACTGAAAACTGATACATTAAAATAATGATACGTTGTATATTAAGACATCAAATTATAATTATTTTTAAAAATAATTAATATAAAATTATTTGTAGTAATAAGATTTTTATTTTATAATAAAATATCTACAAAATTGATAAAATTTATATACCATTATGTAAATATACAATATAAAATACTTTATTAATTTATGTCATTATTTTTTTAAATATAGTTTATATATAATCTTTTTTAAATAAAAAATAATATTTAATATTAAAAAAATGTATTTTAACTTTAAATGTAATTTTAATGTATTATTTAAAGTTTATTTTATGTTCTGCTTCTTTTTCATCAAAGTTCGCTCGAATGTTCTTATCATATCATGAGTATTTCGCTCTTTCAATAGAATTGGTCGAACGATTTTTCTGCACGCTTCGGTTTCCCTCTCGCGATCGTTTTCATCTGACGCTCGTCAGACCACGCCTTCATTTCGTTGTTATCTATCTTGCTCGTATTGCTGGCACTCGCATTATCGCTTATTACTGGTCTTTCATCGACCAGCACACAATAGAGATACATTCATTGTATTGTTTAGCATTGTGATGCCGTCTTCTGTATCGTCGATCATTCTCTATTTCGAGTGATTTCGCCCTTTTCAGGTGTGTGGCGCGATTCGCCATGCGTTTAATATATTCTGTTATCACATTCATCAACAAATATGCTCGAATAATCGCTGAAATTGTAATCTGTTCTTAAATTAACTAATTTTTCTCATTTCTTTTATTTCTAATAGCTTGAAATCACGCAAATTTGATGTAAGTATTATCAGCTAGTAAAATCGGACTTGCAAAACAAACCGTATTTCTCGTATTTTGATAGATTAGAGTAAAAGACAACGAAATTAAAAAAACGATAAAACTATTCTTTCAAAATATTACTTAAAATTTTGAACTTTATTCTATTTTTCGTGACATATCGGTCGAAAATCTCGTAACGCAACACGCTCGATGAATTGGTTATCGATTAGTTTGATAATCTGCTCGCTATGCAATCAGCACACCAATTTCATCCCACACTCTCGTTAGACTCTCGGTTCTTCCTTTTGCCCCTCGCCCGATCGTACTTTCACAAATACAAACAAACATGAACTCGAAAGAAGATATTCGCACGTCGATGAAAAACGATAGAATCGAATTTTCGAAAGTATGCCATTCGCGTAAATTAAAACTAGTGAACAAAGTACTATTGCCAAAAACAAGACCAGAATCAAAGTACCGGGATAATTCAAAATAAAAACGATTAGATTTTTTATTGATCTATTTTACAAATATTTCTCTTATTTTCTTTTCTTAATTTTTCTTGATATAATAATTATTTTTTATTAACAATAATATAATATTATTATATTATTATTAAAGTTTCAATAGTAAAATATTTCTGTTGCATTATCATTTTGTTATCATCGTAAGAATTTTGAAGTACACGGTGGAAATATTATAATGTTGTGAGTTCGTCGTGATTATTAAACGTGCAAATCACAGTAACATACAGGTTATATGATGTTCCGATATTAATTAATGTTTACTTTACTCCTGCTTTGGTTGCAAGCAGCTCTCGTTATACCCTAAGTAAACATGATGCATGTAATCTGACATGTCCCGCGGGGATACTTCGTGATTATGTAACAACAATGCAGTAAAATGACCTGCGATATCCGACCACTGTCCGCATTACGTCGCGATACAGCCATTGTAAAGATATAAAAGAATATGTCGCGGTAGTGCAGCTATAAGCTAATAGAAGCAATTCTTGTCACCGCTCAAGAGAGACGATGTTTATGCATTTCTCAAACCAATTTCAGCGATAACTCTATGTAATGCACAATCCAATAATGCTTTAATCTTGTATAACCTTGTTTGAATAAAAGCAAAGTATTCAAGCTTTCTAGCAATCGAAGTAAGTGATCGTCTACTAATGTCTTAATCAATCTAAAATTTCTGGCTCTTTAATCTTTATCTTTATTTTTAACAGAAAATAATTTTGTTTTGTTACTGCTATTTATAAATTTTTATGTAAGAAACTTTACTACGGTTATTTAATTCCTTCAATTTTTTGTGAACATTATCATATTGAGCACTTGCAGCATAAATTTTGAGCGATAGAAGGTATTAAAATTTCGGAGTCAAAGTACCCACGTATTTTCTACTAAAATTTTCCATCGTCGCAGCTTACTGACAAAATGTATCAACTTGATCCAAATTCAAGTAATATAGAGATAGTGCATCCCCTTCTTGAAATACATTCAACGTTTTCGATTGCGCGCACATAAACATTCCATGCACTCACATACGCTCGATAAGCTCGCAAAAGTATTTCACGAGAACTATTTTTGTCGCCGGCTTTTCGTTCGACGATGCAAGTTTGTCTTTCCAACGGCGCGTAAGTTACCTTGGGAAATCCAGGTTTCGCAATAGATATCTGATCTGGCGATATTCCCGAGCAAAAGACGGAATACGATGCGTCTATAGTATGTTCGCGAATTCAGACACTTGAATAGAATTGCATGAGAGTGACATAAATTATCATTATATGTGCGTATATCACATTTGAAAGGAATTTAAAGAAACACATAAAAGCTGTATTAAAAATATGAATATTAAGAAATGAATGAAATAAAACTAGAAGTGTAATTAAATATATATTAAATATATATAAAGTATTAATATTTTTCGTTTAGCGCTAAAATATGTTTACTTTTTATTCATCGAAATAATTTGAAACTTTTTAATTAACTAACAAACTAATATTTCATTTAAACGTAATTTTAATAGCGACGTGATGATATTCTCCGTAAACCCATATTAAAATTGATATAAAACTCGATATGAAACTCGAGGAAAAAAAGGACCTTTTTATTTTCTCTTGAAAAATTTTGTATACGAAGCATACTGCTGAGCAATCTGTCTAAAATTTGACACTTGGTATGCGTTATATTTCGTCGTACACGGTGTGCGCATATGTACGCGACGTCGTATCGATTGTTCCTGAAAAATACATTCCTCCAGAGTAAGAATGATTTATGAGGTAACGCGTTAAATCTGAATCGAATCCAGATAACGCGTGCGCCACGCGCTTCGCGCGCAAACTGCTTGTTATTCTTATCAGAGATGCCGTGATCCGTTCAGGCATAATAATTTGCGGTCCATTCACGCATAGGTATCGATGATATACCTATCAATCCCTTCATTAATGCCAATCCCTTCATATCGCGCAAATTCACACTGTAACGCTGTAAAGCGCTTAAATAATTCGAACGCTCGCGTTTCACACATATTGTTAGAGGAATGTCTTTATTAAGACATTATAGCATTCCCTAATTAGATTACATGGCTCGGATTACTAGTAAAATATCTGTAAAAATTTTTAACGCGGATCAGACAGAAACTCGCTAATTAGACATTAATTAACGTTGATTAATATCGTAATACTTGATAATCTGAGTACTCGAAACAAGTGAATAATACTTTGGTATGATCAGACATTACACTTGCTTTCACAAAATCAGCAAAATTATATCGAAAAAGATCGGAAAGTGTATAACAATATAAAGATATATTAATTACTCTTATACATATACAGGGTGTCCCACAATTGTTGTACAAAATTTCGTGAGCCGGCAGAGCGGACGAAACTGAATAGAAAAGTTCTTTACCATTTTGCAATTTGCGCAATAGTTAACGAGATATTAATAATTAAAAATCGCCGTATTAGCCCGACCCTCCGCCGAATACAAGCGCGCGGCGAGATACGACCGCCCAGCNAAAATTGCAAAATGGTAGAGGACTTTTCTACTCAGTTTCGTCCGCTCTACCGGCTCATGAAATTTTGTACAACAATTCTGGGACATCCTGTATATGCAAATGTGTTTAATATACGATGTAGTATATGGATATAATATAATCAATACAATTTATCAATATAATTAATTGAGTACATATATGAATGCATTAATAGGAGTTTCGAAGTTATTGATAAAAGATTAAAAAATGTTGTGAGTAATCTTGTATACAAAAACCTAAATGTATTATTAGAGTTCATTTACCCGCGTGATCGAATTTTGTTAACCAAATTCGTGGAAATTTGTCTTGACGGCAACAGCCGACGCGACGGGACGATTGAGTAAGACGTTATCCGTGTCGGCGAATTGGGGACACATAGACCGAGACTCGATATCGAGAGAATTTAATCTCGGATTTCGGGACGAGGTTGCGAATCGCGGCGGAAAAATTCGCTGGTTAACAATCGGCTGATCTGCTCGGAGGATCACGATATACATACCCAGCGTAAAAGTATTATTTGAGAGAAATGTCGGTGCAATGGAATAAAAGTAAAAACATAATTTCAACATATAATGCATATGTAATACTCATCGTATACGTAATTATTTCTAACAGAAAATTTAAAAATCCTCTCTTTACAGGATCATAAGAAAACAGATTATTGCAGTAAAACAAATGGATTTAATTTTACATTAAGTACTTTCATATATTTTTTTTTGAAAATACGTTTTTCTTTTACTTGTGGACTGTAATTTAATCGCGATTAAAAAAACGATTAAAAACGTTCCTTCATACCTTACGATTATTATCTCATTAAAATATAATTTAGTTTTATTTAACAAATTCGAGTACATGTTGTGAAAAGAATTCACGATATTGCGTCTTATCACGAAGCACAAGGCGTCGCATCACCTCTCAAAAGATCCATTTTCACGAAACTTAATCCCGGTACTTTTCCCAAATTAATCGGAATTCCTTTGACAGAAACGACCGGCTTTAACGAAATCGAGCGCACGTCTGTTTATTGATCGTTAAGAACATTTCCAGAGTAATGCAATTTCGCACGGTAGGAACGCGAGATAACGAGCACTCGACCGCGTGCGAGCAGTTAAGCAAAGAGAACTGTGTTTGTTTCACGTTATACAGGATATCCCATATTTACAATTCTTTCTTTCTTTCATCTATTTTCCAGTTTTATCTGGAATAAAAATTTTGAGCATTCAACAAGAGTGCCGAGACTAAAAACCGGCAGTTTGTAAATGACTTATGAATAAAAACAATAGGTTTGTCGCATACCAAGCTTCTGAGCTGCAAATCCATTACAAAGCATTATTTTTCCCGTTTAATCCCGAGCAAATTTTGTTCCAATAAATTTTCAATTCGAAGCTGAATTACTCAGAGAAATATTTAATGTCGGAAATATAATTTCAAATATAAGACAAATCTGCGGAACGCTCTATGCGCATCCCAACATTTTTACCTAAGGCAGAATGCGCGGCAAAGAGGATCTTTCGCTTTCCCTCATACCGCAATACCTTATCTTATAATATAATGTCCACGTGCAAGTCCAAGCGTGTAATTGCAATCGTCGTGTTAGAGCAGGTGCTACGAGAGAATTTTCTCGCGCGAAATTTCCTCGTTGTTCTCGAAAAGAGATTGCGCGGTACAATGAAACGAAAGAAGCGTAGGTCTTTCAGAGAACAAATGCCAGGACTGGTCATGAAAAATGGAATTTACGATTCTACTTAATAGCAATACATTACTTGCAGCGGTAATACTCTTTCATTAGTATTTCAATATCTTGATTCTTCGAATAGTGCATTAAATTACTATCTCCAGAATTTTGAAAGTAGCTCTACAAGTTATAGGTCAAGAGAGTTTCAAAAATATCAAATATAATTATATCTAATATGTGATAAAATTGTTGAAAATAAAAAAGTGAGATTAACAAACGATACTGCAAGTATGCCTACATCTAAATATTCAAATATTAAATTACTATTATGTGGAAAATTGAATTCAATTAATAATCTGTAAAAAAACGGTTCTTAAATGAGTCATCAATTAATAAAACAATATTCTGCGATATAAAGAATCGTTTCGACATTTTCAATCTCTCATGCGATCATCGCGTGCACGAAAGTGGGCGAATCACGATATAGCTCTATATTACTTCCAATTATAGATTACTCTTTGGTTAATGTAATTATTATTAAACATATAATACAAACAGTGCAAATAAATTAAACAGAATTTACCGTCAAACGAGATCGATATAGCTCCAAATAATCATCGCGTACGGAATAATAGGCAATTTACGATTCAGGTTTAGGTACCTTGCTTCAGTAATTTCGGCTAATAATAATTATACGTACATATATACACAATAATATAAACGGCGGAAACAAATAAATGAGATTACGATCGTATGCCATCGATGCCAATTGTAAATGATCATCGCGTGCGGATGATAAGCGAAGCTTTATGGCTTTAAGCCGTGCATCCGCCGCAAATCACGTTATCAAAGTCGATACCTCGAGGCTTGAGTTATACCCCACCTATTCGTCAAAATCGATCACGCATTACGAACATAGACGGACGTATTGATCATCTCTATCACGCGGCCCTTGAAGGGATCATTCCTCACAGTCGAGGTAGAGCGGTGTAAGAAGCCGGAATAAACCTGTCGTTACGTTAACTTTCCCTCACGTCCTATCGAAGTCAGGGTAAACTCTTTCGACACACTTTATCTGAAAGACACCGTTTCGTTCGTTCACGCGGAATCGATAGACCGGTCAGGTAACAACAGCTTTTTGCCTCTTTTGTGCGTGCCGAGCGAACCGCGTCCGTTTCTCGTCCTACATGAAACAAGAGGTATATGACACAGTAAAACTAAGCCACCGGAAACCAGAGACGGCGAATAACGACAGTGAGGGAGAAAGAAATGAGAGAATTGAGTGACGTGGAGCGGCAGATAAAAAGCTTTCGCTTCGAGGACAGGAGCGCGGCTGCAATCTACAATTAATACGTGAAATCGGACAAATTGCAAACTGGATGGTAAAATTTAACTTAATGTATAAATAAATTGATATAATTTATAAAGACATACATATAGCACACTCATACTACAATGAAAACTTCTAAGAAGAAAACGAGGAAAGAAAACATATGTTCTAAAAATTAAAAAAAATATAAAATTATTTCAATTTATTTATAGTTAATTATTTTCTTACTTTTATTTATTTAGTTAATTTATTTATAGTTAATTATTTGTCGCATATATATATTTTTTTTTTTTAATCTCTGTGACACGATAATTTTTCAATTTAAACTATAAAACTATTAATTTTATGACGTCTATAAAAATGTTTTTGTAATCTTTCTCCTCTCTTCATTCTCTTTCTCTTTTTTTCTATCCCTTTCTCATTCTATGTTATTAAGACTCACAATAAGCCAGAATTATTGCAATTCAATAATTAAAGTTGCTTTAGAATCTGAGCTGCGCGTGAAGATAAGAGAAAGCACGAATGCAAGTAAAATCCCAGCGTTCGTATCGTATTCGGACGAGTTCTTGACGCAATTGAGGGCGTCGATCGCGTCCTTTGTCGAGGACCATTTACACTTACAAGCGTGGAGTGTCGATTCATTAGGAGAACTGCAGTTCAACGTTTCCTCTCTCAAGGAGACGAACACCGCGAACAACTTGCTCGCGCGCGCCCGACGGAGCACAAAGATGATAGGCGGCGATGTAGATAGCGACACGAAGACGGGATCCATTCTGACATTTCTTTACACGTCAGAACGAACGTTAACGTTGCATCCTTCCTGCATCTTTCCCTTGTGGCTGTCCGTGTGCTGCGGCAATTGCAACCGCGAGAATGCAGCCGTGATGTTTCCGACTCGCGCAGCAAGTTCGTTATGAATTCGCGCTCCAAGTTTCGCGATGAATATACTCCGAATACGTTACGGCGCACAAATATACAAGTCGAAATATAATAATCAGTTGTATTCAAGAGTATTCAGGAAATTTTCGATCTTCCCGGCGCGCGATTTGAATCTCTATCTGTTAAGAGAAAAATCTGATCGTTCTTGAACAAATTCTTTTTCTTTGTGATTATACAAATTTTTAGATAAACCAGAAGTGTCTTTAAGATTTGAATCCTTTCAATTTCCTTTAATCTTTTAAATATTAAATCTTTGTTAAGATTAAGATTTACACAAGTTGCTTCAGGTCTGTAGATAATTGGAACATTTTCCAGAAAGCTTATTACGTGTGTACACTTGAGATCTTGATTTTTCCATGTCAGCACGTGTGCGATGAAAACATTTCGATAAAATTTGCTGAAGATGCACGAATGCTAATGCACATTTGAAGGCTGCAAAAGAACCTGTTGCTACCGTCATATGGACCGAACGACAAAAATCATCAACCGAAGGCTATGTTCTATTTTCTCTCTCAAGTCTTTAGGTTGTCCTTGTAATCTTACGTGGACGCAATATTGTATTCACCCTTGAAAAATGCACATGCACAGGCAATGTTGTAATATACGCAATATTAGTGATTGAAATAATGAAATAATAAGGTTTTACCCAGAATCTTAAGCTTTTGATCGCAAAATGTGTAATCTAGCAATAAAATAATATTCTTACTAATACCTAATTAAAAAAATTAAAAACTATAAATCCCAGAGATGCAAAATTATAAAGAGATTATACATGAAAACAAATAATTTGAGATAATTAAAAAATTAAAAAGTTAAATAGAAAAATAAATTTCATTTTATAGTTTATAAGTAAGGACCCATAAAGTACGTGAAGCAATAATGTCAAAACTTTATTATTACCATCGTTAAAATATTTAAACGTAAACTTATGTCTTCCTACGTAAATATTAATAATCGATATTTAGGTAAACTGTAGAAGTTGATTCGATAATGAAGGCTCACGAGCCGATAATGGGCGAGGAATAATTAAAGGAAACACTGTCGTTAACGGTGCAAGCATCGGTTTACTAAACCAAATTAATTCTCACGTCCGTTCTACATGTACAAAATGAAATCGTTAGAGAAATACGTGTCATCTGTAAAAATCTTATTGCATTAGTGCCCTGTAATTTTGGAACTTATCTGTTAAAGGCAGAATAAAAAAAGAGCGCAAGAAAAACATTATTTCCGAAACTTAAGTGCCTCGTAAAAAAAAAAACCGTGTGAGATAAAGCGAGTTTCATTAATCAACGAGCGCGTTCGCTAGTAGATCGCTAATTTCATCTACTATGAGCATTTTTCTCTCTTTTTCATTTTATAATAAAATAAAGCGAAAAAAAGTAATTGTAAAAAAAAAGGTAAAGTTTTACAACGAAGTAATGCAACTTGACATCTAATTATTAATTACGTAAGTCGAGTTTTTAAATTCTTCATAATTTTAAGATTCGTTCTAAGTTATTCCTGCAAGTTATCAATATTTAGTATATGGAAAAATTGTATGAGATAATGTGTGCAGACAATAAATTTTTCAAAGACTGCTTCACTTGATCTCCATGGATTTAAGACAAAGGGATATTTATCACGTCAATTACTCAAGTGAGAAAACGCCTCGTTACGATGTTAATTTCCTTGAAAATGTGCTGCACGACAAGTTCTAAAAGGGGATTACTATAACTTTAACGTGTTTGGCATCGTTGTCATCGAGATGCGTTCCCGTTACATCCGCGGTAAAGAGAAGCGCCGCGACGAAACTTTCGTCCATGCCTTAACTGGCTATGGCGTGATTAACGAGCCGTCTCAAAATGCGAGCAATCGACTTACCGGACTTAATGTTCGGGAAGGAGGCCGATGTGCGCCAAGGAGACGCGGAATTTAATTTCGCGGATATAACGAGAGCGGGTTGCAATTACAGCGAAGGGATTAATTGAGCGACGTGCAGCAGTACACTCTCTCTCTCTCTCTCTCTCTCTGTCTCTCTGTCTCTCTGTCTTTTCTCTTCTACCTCTCTCTCTCTCTCTCTTTCCTTCTCTTTCTCTCGAATCCGGAGATCTTTGCGATCGCTAGGACATTCTTTCACGTAGAAGTTTACGTTCTTGAGATTGCGCATTCCTCTTAAGATGCTGGCGAACAGCATTTTGCACTTTCGTAAGCTATCATGAGTTAAAAAGCACCGAACTCTCAAATACGGCGTCTTAATGATGCACGATAAAATTTCTAATTTTCATCTTGTTTGCGAAAGATTATATGTGATATGATATTCAAACTATAACTATAGCACAAAATCAATTTTCTTTAGAATGGTAAATATATGTGATAAAATCGTACAAAATAGAAAATCATTCATGAAAATCTCACAGAGATAAAATCTCCTTTAATTAATTTTATTTTATTTTTTTTGGTTTTTATAATAGGTACATTTTTTATTACATTTCCCTTAGTCCCTCAGAAAATTTATCATCGCTGTTGAATTGAATTTACACGCCCTCTTTTCTCTGTCTGTTTTTCTACTGTCAGATGTATCTTCCCTCTTAGGAAGGATAATGCTGACGTTAATTGGTCACGGCATTTTCCCGAGAAATAGTCTCGGATGAGCCTTGCGCGCCTGCCGCAAATGGTACTAGCCAATTGACGGCACAAGCAAGCATATTTTCAGTCTGGAAAAATTACCTTCGGTATCAACCAAGCCGATTGCACGTCTCTTGATAAAACTCGACGTTGAATTGTTACGACACTAATGATCTATAATTAATTCTCCAGTTAGATTGTTCGCATTTAAGTCTAAAATCCGCTAAAGTGCACATTTGTTTTTACCGAAAACGACTTGAATGTTAATTATGAATGCTAAAATTGCAATTTTTTAAATAAACCTATCAGAGATAAGTAAAAAAATTGCGAATAAAATATATTATAATTATATTTTTATAAATATAGTATAGTAACAGAATAAATCTTTTTATATTCTTTTAATTGCATTATCGCCAACGAAAAAATGTATTTATATCAAATATCTTAATCAAATGAATTTTAAGATTTTTCACTATCATGCAATGCACGGTGTCCGACGTGACGATAGAAGTATGAAATCTCAGTTCAGTCTGCATAAAATACTCCGCTCACGTATTTCTTCCTGCACCGAATCCTTCAAGAAGCACGCGTCCTTTAAAATGTAGGTGACATCGCAGCTCATATACTTATTTCGTTTAAACGAAACTGGACTTCTCTCTCTAGGACAAGATCTCATTACGAATTAATTTTTTTTCATGCTTGATATCACATCTCCTCGCGATAAATACCGTAATATAACGATGATCTCATATATTATTAATTTTTATGATATATCATTAAATATGTAATAAAAACAACCCATATGTAGTTCACGATAGTACAGAAACATGACATTTTAGATCTTTCGGATAACGAAAAAAAAATAACCGAAAAAATAAAAGCTAGAAGAACATATCATCATTTATCATTGTATGTAGAAGAATATTGTAGAATATATTGTAGAAGAATATATCAATTATCATTGTATGATAAAAAATAAATTATTTTTAGTGTATTAATTTTTGCTTTTAACGTAATTAAATGAATTTAGAAAAAATTTATTCTTAGCACTTTTGATATGGTTGTATTGTACGCTCGAACACCAATTTATGAAATATATTTTTAGATGTCTACAGGCGGCTCTTGTTGAAAGAGAAAGAGAGAGAAAGGGAGAAAAGGCCATGAGACCAATTAAGTTGCGGAATGTTCGGCACGCGCGTGCTAAGGACTTGACCCAATGCCACACTCGGAATTTTCAAGATGCATCGAGCGATGCGTCGATTCGATTCACCCGATCGTATCACGGAGTACTTGTTGAATACTCGAAACAGGAATTCGATACGCAGCTGTCACATGCTCGCAAACCTCAAACAACTTGCTTGACAACAATATGCGATGCGGAGTCACTTTCAGACATTTGAACATTTCAAGTTAGCAAAATTTATCCTATATGGAGAGAGAGGGGATGAAGAATAGAAATATAGATTATGAGAATGCGAGAAGAGCAATGAATTTGAAATTGAATCGAGGAAATCTTACATCTCAGAAATGTTACGGAAAAGATAGGTTGAATGTATAGCAGAATAGTAGAATAGGTTTAACAGAATACATTTTTGGCTGACGGTGCATTGGCTTGTTCTACTGAAACTTTAAAAACGTAAAAGCTTTGTAACTTGGGAGGAATATTTTTCAGATACATCATTTAAATTTTTATTACTTGAAGTAAAAGTATCTAATATTAACTTCAACACGCCCTATATAACAATATTGATAATATAAATCGATAAAGATATAAAATTTACGTCAAAATGCATACGTAATAAGAATTTTAAGAGAATGACATAAAATTTGATAAATTTATTTGGCTAGCTACGATTAGGTGGTTAAATCTTATGCGAAATGCTTTCATAAGCTTTCCCTTTGTTTCGCAAAATGGGGAAAATTACTTGCATTCGCCCTTTGGCTCATATTAATGGAATGTATTTATGGAACGGCGACGCCTCTAGGGCTGCGCCCCATTTAGCCCATAAGGTTTAGCCGATATTCTCGTATTTCGATGTATCCGGAGGATTTAGTCCGTTTGATGGAACTTTTCGTTGGATGGAACTCGCGATTACGATTATAAATATTGAAAAGCTCAAGACTTTACTTTCTTGAGTTAATAACTGCTACCGTTCGCGTGCTCGCTTATACTCTCGCTTAGTGTCAATATTCATTGAAACACACAACTTTTGCGGAGAACGAAAATATTGGCATGGCTGTGGCGTTGCGGCAAAACTTCATGAATAGCTTTTTAATATTGTTATCGCGTAATCAATTTATGACCGAGCGCGTTTCCGAAACGGTGGCATAACTTCTTTGCGCAATGTTCCGTCATTGACAGTCCCGGCCTAATTTACGAGAACGAAAAGCCGTAACGTGTTTTTTATGCGGAACAGCCAGGAGCTTCATCGGAAAATCCCGTCTTGCGAATTTTTAACTGAAGTTCACAACGAATACGAATAGCGTAGACGAGCGAAGTTTTATCCGAGTGACGGATAACGATGATGAATGAATCTGTATGGTTCAGTGCAAAATAAGGCTTTTTATCCCTAGTAAAGTTTTGCCTGAATAACTGTCGTTCCTGATCGGCAATAATCTCCCTTGAGTGAAGTGCTTGCGAGGTGACATCGTTCTTTACTAGAAAATAATCTGTCTTGGAATCTTTCATACGACAGTAAAGCAGTCTCGTAATATTTTCTTTCGAACGATAATATAAAACGATGTCCGATATGAAAAATGAAGCTAAACGGAATTTAAATAAAATTTTTATACGACAAGCATATAAATTCTAATACACTTTCGCGATGATTATTAAAGATAAGCTTTTATTACTGCGCGCACGTGTTAAAATATTTATCTATATAATTTTATTTAACTATGAAACCCTGAAGATTGGAATTGATTAACAGAGCAAATATATTTTCCTGTCAAATATAAAGGCCGCACTTGATCGCTTTGTACGTATGAAAGTATTAAAAGATTACGCGACAGCTTACTCCCTTATGATGTATCAATATATATATGTATCATTCATATTTTTATCCATTCATCAACAAAAAAGATTAATCGTATAGAAATATAATTATATAGAAATATATAATTATATATGTATAATTATTCACTGGAGCATGTATTATAGCAAACTGACTATCAACTGACTCACGTTTCTCTAACATGTGAGATTGTACTATCTGAATGCTCTTTCCTAGGACGATCGATATTGGTTCCTATTCTAATAAGAATTATCGCTACTCGAATAACTATTGTCACGTGAGTGTTCTCGCATCGAATGTAACGCTCCTCGGAACAGTTGAATGATCACCAAGAGAGAAAAGCGTGAGTGCTCGCGTTTCAAAGTTCTTCATAGAAAGATTTCATAAAAAAAAAATCCGAGAAGCATTCATTCGAGGACTGATATTCTGCGAAAATGCGTTTTTTAGAGAGCCAACTCAAGCTTTTATTAGAGACGGTCTAGGGGCTATGATTATGCGCTTTCTCATAACCATAGTCAATATTTCTTTCAGGATTATCAGAGAGAGAGACAGAGAAAGGAAAAATATGAAATATTTTTCTCTTTCTAGTTATATCGACCGTAAAGCACATCATGCAAATGATTATCGCGATTCCGCATTATATTAGTTGATTGCACGTGAGGAATTATCATGTACCGAGTAACCTAGAAAACCGATGTTAATTTTCAACAAATTCATCGATCACTTTAGATTTTTTCATTAAAGTCGTATGCTGAAGTATATTGAAAATTAATATTCTTTTCATAAACCACAAATTCTTAGCTTGGAATATAAAAAAAAAAGATTCGAGGCTTTATTACTGAAATATTCAAAACTTGCGAGTTCAGTATCGGAATTTTCGCCAAGGAAAAATCGGTTTAAAATTTTTTTAGAAATCTGTCATGCAGATTAACCTCAACACCTATAGACAGTATATGTGGCAATATCGGCATCCTGCCAAATATTCGATGACGAGAAATTCAATTCAATTTCCCTTGAAAGCGTATAATTTTCAAAGAAAATGCTGTCACCGTTCATCGATATTTCAACATTATTGTTCCATCTATATGAAATATTAATATTTTATTGCAACTCTATCATATTTTTTTCTGTGCGATTTTATATGATCGCGGAATTCCATTCCAATTATTACAGACTGTAATTTTCTTATCGCAGAATAGATCATTGAACCGCAAAGTGATAATATTTTCAATATAAATCGTGTTTTACAAATATGACGGTTATGATACGGTTAGTAAATGTAAAAATATAATATTTATAAAATTTATAATATTCTTTCTGGAAAAGCTCTACGTTTTATGTCTGGATTACTTCAAATGGCAAGCCCATCACGAAGTTCTGAATTTCCACAAATATTGTTGGAAACAGTACTTAAGTGATATTTGAGAAAACTTATTTCCGATTCATTCAAAGATAGAATTGATTTAACGAAGTCGATGAGTTATTTACTTTCCAGTAGTATGAAGTTAAATATGGCATACCTATGTTTGATTGCCTTGCGCACGAACAATTTTATGAGAATTACGTGTTTTTTCAAATCATGGCAATTTTATTGCACTATTTACATCACAAAATAATTAATGATTTCATTGCCTTGGATGATGGACGATGGATAAAAAGTTAATCGAAATCTTTCGAAAAGTTTTCGAAATATTATAATATGAATATATATATTTTTTAAGCCAGTTGAAATAATTAGAATTAATGTAGCTATCATTTGATGACTTTATAATTACAAAAATCAATTGTTTTCTAATATCTTTATATAACAATTTCTTTTCTAAAATTAGATTTTAGAAAAAAAATTAAAATTTTATCGTTACAAGCAATTTAAATACAATTTGTTCTTGATAATTAAAAAAAAATTAAAATTACTGTTAAAAATCTTAAATGCATTTATTATATATGTAATCATCAATGATCTTCTGACATTTGTGCAACTATTCATAAGTAGAGAAATAAAACGGTCAATCTTAATGTTGTGGATCAAGATAACGAGAAGTTTGTCAAACGATTTAACGAACCAAATTAACAAACGTTCATTTATCATCGTGATTAATTGAATCGATCGATTACATTTGATCTCACTGACGATATTCCGGTTGATTATAATAACAACGTTGCGCTACAAAGCGCAGGACGTCGCAGTAGTGCGACGCAACAGGATACCCGAATGCGGAATGCAGTTTTCCGCCGCGGGAAAATGTAACATTCACTTTGTGAATCGCTCGAACGAGATACGAGCCGCGATAATTCGTCGCTCCAGGCTTCTCCGCACCCGTTAAATCCTCAAGAGATCTCAGAGAGTACCGCGGGAGAAAGATGGTTGATAACGCGTACCTGTTACGCCGTCGTGGCGCCTTCCGTGTCGCGTAAAATTTTCTGCGGTGGCGGCCGTGCAATCGTGGTATATCCTGCTGGATAATGTAACAAGAGGATCCTCCCGGCCCTTCCGGTATCGAGTCGAGTGAATCACACCTGAACCGGAGGCGAACGGATAACGCGGACCAACAGAACTGACGGACGCGGAAGGCTCGCGTCGCGACGCCGCTCTGACGATCGTCGGCGTCGACCCGGCCGTAGCAGGCTACCTCGCACCCTCTCTCCTGATACCCGTCACCACCACCCGCCAGCTGCGTGGTGAGGCGCGCAAGCGTGGCCGCAGGTGCGGGGGAGCGCGCGCTTCCCCACGGACACCTCCACGCACCTTGCGAGCAAGGCAGGTACCGTTTACGTAGGTACCACGACCTCGGATGTCACAGACAGGTAGCCCGCTGGGTCAGATGGATCATCCGACCTCACCGTGTCTTTTACTTCCTTCGACGCAAAAGTTTGGCAGAATTTGTGAAGTAAAGACGGATGGTGATATAATTTTAGTGACAAGTATACAAGAAAGACTATTATACAAAGATTAAACGAGATATAATAATTACACGTTCATAATTCGACAAATTTAAATTATGTAACATTCAATTCGGTAAGCAAAATTATATTATACATAAAGTGTTCCGAAATTATCGTATGTCTTTTTAATGGGATAAATTCTGTAGATAAATTAAAGTCAATTTTCCTTGGCGAAAATATCATAGTACAAGTGATTGAAAAAGCAATATTTTTCGCGAATTAAACTTCAATGAATAACGAAAGTACATTTTTCAAATACAGTTAATTTAAGAAAGAGTACATCTTAATATAATTTTAATTTAAAGCTTTGTTATGATAAATTATGTAGAACAAAAAATTGGAAAGTGTAAGTTAAAATTTTGCTCTATTTTTTATCCTGATACAATTATTTTAATGTTTATGATATATTGTTATATAAATTTGATATATGTAGTATTATTATACTCATAATATTTAAAATATTAGAATAGTTTTATTATTTTTTTAGGTTAATTTAGCCAAACTAAATCTATATAAGAGCGGTTAAAACCACTTATTTGTTAAAGCCTTACATTGTTTTCGAGATAAACATTTATTCACGAGAGAACTCTAAAAATAATCCGATGCAAGGGAGAAAATCCAGGTATCGCACGACGACTCGATTTATCTTCCACGCAGAAAGACCTTTTGTAGAAATATAAATAGACTTTCACTCGACAAGTGCACGCGGAGGAGGACACACATGTCGGACATTGAGATTTATACGTATGAATGGCACTTTCACCCATTCGTGCGTGGGTTATTTGTGCACCCTGTACGTTTCGCCCCACGTACTCTTGTTGACGCGCGTCGCGTGGGAGCGTGAAACAGCACGATTTCCGCTTTCCAATTTTATCGCCAAAATCCACTAGTCCTGCGAAAAGTGATGCGTTGCGAAATTGTTACGGTAGCCAAAATCCGTCTCGTTAAAGAATCAGTTTGTGTATGTGAACGTTGAATTGTTGTGTATGTGAATGTTGAATCTTCGTAAAATCCTTATTTATTCTGATTTTTTTATCTTGTTATTTCGGTCTCCGCTTTTGATAATTTTCATTCAGAATTGAATTCAGATAAATTATTATTGATAATTAATTATTGATAATTATAATTAATTAATCTGTTTAAAGTTAATTATTAGTATATATAAAGATATTTTTCAAAATTAATTCAAAATTAATTTTTGTAATTTTTTTTCCATAAAAATAGCTAAACTATTGTTGCGCTAAATCTTTCGATTATTTGCAACGAGAGATAAGTTAATAAACCATTAGTTTAATAATTCAACGTTATCACTTATTCGAATAATTACTTGAGTAACTGTTGGTGCATTTTCGAATCATGCGGGTAACTGTTATACGTACGCGACGCTTTTACTATAATTACTCGTTAGAGAGTTACTCGACAACCGTAAAATATCTCAAATAAGAGATAATTTTGACCAATTACTCGTTCGCGTTATATGCTGTACTAATGAAATTCTATCGTAGAAAATCACGTTATAGGTAGTCAAGGGTAAAGTAGATAAAGACGGCCTTTTGCCACGCGCAGTTCGCTTGGATTTGTACGGTTAAAGTGGATTTCCCGGACACGTCGTCGTTCGCCCGAGTATCCTTTTGGGGTCAGCAGGATTCCCGCAAATGTTGTTGTAGAGAGAGGGTGGCAGTAAGTTGGGGGTGGATTTGCCGCGATGGTTGTAACTTTTGTCCATGATTGATACAGTCGGTATCGACCGATTATCTCATTCGCCCACGATAATCTATTAACGCGATCAAAGCTGTCCTACTTACAACAGAAAGGAAAGATCGTGTTTTACTTTCCTACTTAAATATAACGAGAATCTTACAATGTTGATATTACCAGTCGTTCTGAAAAGCGAAAATTCCCATTAATGTAAAATATTTGTGTTACTTTACAAGGTGAATCCGAATGGAAATATTCCAGAGAAAATTTTTGACACGATTTCACTCTAAAGCAGACACAAAAAAAATACCACGCACGTTTGTGAAAATTTTTGGCATATTCAGTGACAGCGAGATAATTCACGTTTTATCTGTATTCGTGCTAATAACGAAAAATTATGACTATTTAAAGAATATTTGTACTTTCTTGTGGAGTTGAATATTTATTTTAAAAAATACTGGAAAAAATGTCTGTGACAGAGTATAATCATTTTGTACTATTAAATCCATGTGTCGCGCGAAAGTAAAATATGTGAAGCCTGTAAATTGATTTAGGAACTTGAGAAATAAATAATTGAACCAATATATCAATGACTCCGATGGCAGGCGTTAGGGTGACGTTAACGATTGATGGGAATATTTCATTGAGCGAGACTGTTTTAAAAGAAAACGGAAGAGTAATCGTTCGTCGAATTCATAAGAAATTACTCGCTTAAAAGGACATACATTTTTCTCCTACCACTAGCCATTGCAACGAATATTCTTTCTATACGGAATCTGTAACAATTGCTCTTCAAAGAAACGACAGAATCAGAGGGAAATAAAGAGAAAAGGCAAGGAATGCAAATCCACAGCTGCATCCATTCTCACAATGTTAGCAAATCCTACGATAAAGATAACATCGTGCATAGAAGGCATTAAGGCTTTATCCCCTTAGAGCCGTCTATGTCACGCTATACTGTTCGTAACTGCTGTCGCGTTTATCCTTAAACAGCCTCTTTGGAGTACTCGCACCTTGTAAATCATAGCCGGAATGTGGAATTTACTTGAGCGGTATCCGTCCCAAAATTATACCGTAGTAAGACATAATCAAAACATATTATACATTACATATTACAGAGATACATTATATATCACAGACATATATATATGATATAATTCATAATTGTATATTAGTTCCTTTAACACGCCAAAAGTCAAGCAGTTAAAAAATTGCGATGTACGAGAAAGAGAAAGAGAGAATATTAATTTTTACTGTTAAAAATCAAAAAATGAAAATAAAATTATACAATGTTGTTAATGACAATTAATTCCTTTAAATTCATTTAATTTGCCATGTCACGCCGCTATAAATTTATCGTGATAAATACTGTGATAAATAAAATATTCTGCCTCCATTTCATTTCACTACGCAAATATCATATGAATAAATATATGCTTCAACGGTCTCAGAAAATTTAATAATTTCAATAATTCGTTCTTTCTATTACTATTACATTATTATAAAAAAAAACTTATAATTAATTATATTCCTGTTTCGTAATACAAAAGATAAATAAGATGTCAACAATTTATCTTAAAGACTGATGATTTAAAAAAATTTTTAAAGACTTCTTTACAATATATTTAAATTCATGGAAAGCAAAAAAATCATATAAATTTAAATGAGTATGAGTCTATAATAACAAAGTTCTTTCGTCAGTATTAGTTGTAACTAATTGTAGTTAAATCTAGAATTAATTGTACTAAAATCAAGATTAAACCAACTAAAACAAGCATTAATGAAAGGGCTTTGTTAGAACGAATTTTGAATAGTTAAATCGAGTTTTAACGGATTTTGCTTTTTGATTATACGATAAGTTACAGTCGAACAATAGAGAGACTTATTTATATTATTAACAAAATTAAAAGCTATCTTGACGCTGCTAATAAAAAAAAATCATTTAATAATTTTAGTAATTATAATTGAAATGAAGACATCTTGCATCAAAATATTTACATTGTAAAATTTAGTTATCAAAAAATCATTTGAGTAACAAAACTATTTTATCATTAAGATGTAAAAATTTAAATTTATTTGTAACTCCCCCGCCCACGCGTTATTATTTAAACTCACAAGTACTCATAAAATATATATAGTGTTTGAAAATTTATATATATTTGGTAAAAATTATTTTGTTAATAACTTTTTAATGAACAACGAGCGACGGCTAAAACCTCTTGGAGGCTAACTATATAACCTTAACAATTTTCCAGATGACAAAATCGACCCGAAAAGAATCCTGATTTTTTAAGACTGGTATTTATAATTTTATCATATTAGGAATAATTTCGATTTTATATAATTCTATGTTTATTAAAAAATACATTATAAAAACTTACATTATACTTTATATTAACTTTATATTAACTTACATTATAAAAACCGAAATAAATATTCTATTGAAACGTGCGCTCGTGTGCATTTAGAATACAACATTTAAAAAAAACGGCATAATTAGTGAGAAATAAATTCAGTTATTAATATTTACAATATAATTTACTATCCATCTTGTTATATTTTAAACAATAAAATGCTTTTTCTATTCGAAAAATATCTTAGCGATAAAGATATTGCTACGGAAGAGGCATTAATTAAGTGCTCGATACAAAATATAAAATGTATAAAAATGCATATCATCAGATAAAGAAAAGATAAGAATAAATTTAAAGTTTATATTCATGGATATCAAAGGAATAAAAATTTTACATCCTACAACAGATACCGATCAGGTACCGATAACAATTAATTCTCATACATATATAACAGAATTTAATGTTGATTATTTTCTTAATTATCTTTTATTAAGTAAAAAATAGTTACAGTATTATTCTACCAGAAAACACCCAAAAAAAATTCTTGTACAAAATGATGCCACAAAAAAGAATTCTTGTACAAAATTACGCTTCAAAAAACAATTCTTGTATTAATTTAGCAATACAAAATTTATGAAATCGTTACAAAATTACCTTTGTACAAAAAAAGGAAAAGAAATTTATTTTTCCTACAAAAACAGTGAAGATATCAAGATAGTGCGCCAATTATAAATTTGATGCTTGTGTTCCGATACTAAACATTTAAACATATTAAGAATTATTTCGCATTCGTTAGCCGTAGAGAGTCGAACTGAAACAATATGTGCACGAATATAATTATTACAATATTAATTATGTTATTAATAATATGTTTATGATGCAATAGTAAATTGAAATATAGAAAATAAATTAAAAAACCTGTATTTTGAGTAAGTTACAGCAAGTAAATTTTACTAACGTAGATAAAGTTATAATAATAAATTTTAATTAATTTTATTTTATAATTATATATAATACCGGTCAATAGCTTCTGCCCACCTGAAGTCAATTTTACTCGTTACAAAAAGTTTTATAACTTCGGTCACAATTGAGTTACAGAAACTTACAGGGTTTCATTTTCAAGCTTGAATCAAGACCTTTCAAAATATGCATTGCACATACTCGATTCTTCATTTTTTCATTCCTTTAAACAGTAAAACAAAAATGCAAAATTAAACAGTAAAAAAATGTATAATCTTTTTTTTAAGTTTTTATTAAAAAAAAGTAGTATAAAATCAAAACCCTGAAAGATTTCAATTTCGCGGGATTTGTCAACAATTTTAAAATTAAGTAGTTTAGTTCCGTAAAAATAATTAAATTACATAAAAGAAATCTGTTAAACAAAAGAAAATTTAACAAAATAAAAGAGAAAATTTTTTTATAGCAATTTTTCTGCAAAGTTAAAGAATAATTATTGGATATGAATCAAAAGGTTACATCTAATAAAGTATTTTTTACATCTGAAAATGTTACCAGTTCTTTTGTCTGCAACCAACAGGCATAGTAACAGCTTGCTTTTAAGGCTCGATTATTAATTTCTGATGGTATTGTTTCGTTTAGCTGTAAACTCTTTGGTAGATGTACAATTACATCGGCTGTAAAATACAAAAAATATTATGAATTAATTTACATTATTAATGAGATGTAGTTCTTTGATACAAGATCACTTAATGAAACTTAAACAATAAAATGCATGCAAAATAATTATTTGTTTCCAAGTAGTAAAACTATTTAATAACAGACAAATATTAATATTTTAATTTCATCATTTAATTGTACTTAACTATTAAATCATAAATTCGTAAACTATTATATATGTATAAAAATAAATATAATATATGTATATGTATAAAGAATGTAGAAGAATAGAAATGGAAGCCAAAATTATCATATACTATGTGAGTGGGAAAGATTTAAATTTATAACAATTTTTGCCAAACATATTTACCTAAAGTTGTATTTGCTTTAATAAAGCAGCTGTTAACGTCCATTTCCGACATCCAATATTCATCCGATCGGCACTCCGAAATGATACATGAGATCGACAAAGCCTAGTGTCTATAATAAACACAAAATAACAATTAACAAAATAAGCAATATTTTAATGAGGAAATGGACAATGATAATAGCAACAGATAATATGTTAATATTAAATGTTAGTATATTAATATAATAATATAATANAATTGTATAATTATATAACATGCAACAGCA
This sequence comes from Tetramorium alpestre, assembly GCA_021460005.1. Classification (NCBI taxonomy): domain Eukaryota; kingdom Metazoa; phylum Arthropoda; class Insecta; order Hymenoptera; family Formicidae; genus Tetramorium; species Tetramorium alpestre. Next base: position 109,879 of record JAJVSH010000157.1, on the reverse strand, counting down.
TTTTAAATTTCCTTTAACAAAAATAAAATAAGAAATAAAATTGAAACAATTAAAATTAAAATTTGAAAAAATTGAGATTAATTTAAAAAAATTTAATAACAAAATAAAATTAGATCTCAAGTTAGAGAGAAAAACTGTATTCATTAATGATGATGCTTTTACATGAAATTGATAATAAGTAACTACTAATAAGAAACATACTATACACATATAATGTGGAAATACTTACAATAGAAGCACACAGACAGACAGATAGAATAAAAATCACTCGCTTCATGATTTTGGATTTCTTACAAAATCTTTCGGGATTGATTGGTTGAAATAGACTGTGAAGCGTTACTAGATGCTGATCGTAGATGTTTGATCAGAGCTACGAATGCTACAACTGTGGATTGAAGAAACGGCGTGGAGTATATATACCACAGAATATGGATCATCGATTGAAATTATTAGGGTGACCAATAGCACGACGCATTCCAATATCAAAAGTAGTGATTGGTCCGATTTTTTGAAACACGAAATGTACATTCATAGGCCGGTATTCATAGTCAGTTCTTGTATTCAAGATCATCAAATTGTTCTAAACTAATCACAGAGCCGTATTAGTATCTTAAGACATTACTTAAGACGGTCTTGAAATAAGAACTGACTATGAATACCGGTCCTAGACAAGATAAACATAGAGCAAGAGTCATTATACACGTAGGCTGCGGTCCACTTGACGCTTCAAATGCTTCAAAGCGTTCTTCTTCTCCCTCTATCTTTATTAAAAAGAAAGGAAAGAAAAATGTTTTGAAGCATTTGTGAACGAAGTCATTTAGATAGGAATAACTCTCGAAGCATGTTTTTCTGATAATATAGTATAAAAGTTGAAGGGTATTTTCTTGAAACGTTTTTAAATTTTTTCTTTTTTTATTTTTTTTCTATCCTATTTAGATTTAGTATATCGCATATCGCTCTTTATTTTTTTTTTTTTTTTTTTAGGAATTTTAGATTTCTTCTGATTACATTATTTATTATATTATTACAATTACAACATGAGAGACGCAGGTGAAAGAAAGACAGTGAAAGAAATGAAGAGAAATTATATATTTATGTATATATTTATGTTATATTTATGTTATATTATTTTCTCTTCCAATATTATACAATATGATTAACTCGATCTAAAAGGCTTTTTTTGCAACGCTTCACCTAAAAGCGGAGTTTAATTGACTCTGCGCTTTAAAAATATAGTAAATATCGTTCAAAAAATCTGAAAAATTCATGCATTCTGCTTAAATCTTCTACTTTATGATAAAATTATAAAATATGATATTTATAAAATTTATATAAATAAATTTTAGCAATAAGTAAACAAACTCTTGAAAAAAATCACTGTTTTTAATTTATAACTTTGCGAGAAAATAATAAAATTTAATGAACCAAAGCTTAAATTAAAGCTTAAGAGTGTACTTTTGGAGAAAAAAATATTGCAATATAATTTAACAAAATTTAAACCTTAATTTTTCAGCTTGAAAATATAATTTTTTCGGGATGTCATCATAAACGTTTTTATAAAATAAATACATATTTTTTAATTAAAATAATTTTTAATGAAAATAACATAAATATTATTTACACATATTTATATGAAAAAGATACAATAAATGATGTCATCTCGAGGACGTAGTGCTCGTGCTACTTCCTCATATCTCCGCCGCGCTACTCTCGCAATACAAATTGAGTCAAGCGAGAGAATCAGCATCGCGGAAAAGCGGCAACAATAAATTCGATTCGATTTAACACTTCCTTTTTAAGTTTGGATCCATATTGAACCAATGACTTCTGATTTTGTAAATTATCCATTGTCTTCTATAACATCTCCTTTTTAAGATCAGATTTTGAAATTTTAGTGAAATTTTAGCTCATAATAAAATATTTCAATTGTTTACAAAAATATAAAAAACTAATAAAAATTCAGCATAAATTTATTCCGTGAAGCTATGAAATACTTAATCTACGATTATGGAAATTTAACTTTATTATTGAATGTTTTCTCATTTTTTATTTTAAACTTTCAATTGAGAAAGTATGATAAATATAAATCAACATACATTTATTCGGATCACGCGTATTTTTAAGAGACATTTTCGATTTTTTGCTCTCGAGAACGTAAACTTCGGTCTCGTCAAGTTGCCTTCGCGCTCACGTCCCGATCTAACGTTTATGGCGTACCGGAGGTTGATCGGAAAAAAAAAGAGATGAACGACTTGATAGGTATTTTATTTCTTATGGCGTTTCGCGGGAAAGTTTCATTGTTCGCTCGCGATTTCGTTACTTTCCGCAAATCTCCATCGCGCTCTCGCAAAGTCGACCTTTCGAACCTATTTACGTTTATGAGCGTAATTTTCATCACGCACCACTTAAGTGCAGAAATCTACCCATTTTCATTCACCTTTAACACTACCTCGAACATCTTTAGTACCACTTAAAATTATTACCATAAGTATCACCCGTAAATAGTCATTATACCAAAAATTGTAGGAAGCAATCTCCTAAGTTGCCTGCCTGCTTACTGTGGAAAAATTGCTACTGGAAATGACCTGATTTCGATTCTCTTTAGTCTCTAAGTTTCTCTTCAATAAAACTCTTTCAGACAATTGTGTATAATTATCGGAGATTTAACTCTTTAATAAGAGGTATTGACAATTCTCACAATATATATAAAGTGTTTTCAAGTAAAACGTTAAAAAAGTTTTCACAAAATATACCACACGTAGAACTTTAATAAAGCATTAGCTTATTATAAATTTAATATCTCACAATAGAAAAGATAAAAATTTAAAGAAAACAATAATAAGATAAAATAATAAAATAAAACAATAAAAAGATAAAAATATTTATTATTAAAATTGTAAAATATAATCCTTTCCATAATTACCTAAAACTTTGAATATTGCATTTATTTTTATTCTATTATTTATATTTAATCAAGTTCTTTTCAGTTATTGAAACATTTTTTTTTTAACAAGAGAATCGAAAAATTTTCTTCAATAACATCGAACGTTCCTATATCTAAACTTCGTAGCAAACAGATTAAAACTCTTTCAAAGTTAAACGATCGTGACTACGTAACTTGTGAAAAGTGCGGTCGAAATGAATGTTCGCGTACTTTCATGCAAATACATGTCCAACATATATTTTCTTTCTTTCTTTCTAATTCACGTAAAGCAGACTATCAACAGAAGAGTATAAAAATAGGTACTTCTATCACTTGATTATCTTGTCGAAACTTAATCGATTAAAATAAAAAAATATTACAATATGATTATTTTAAGCGCTAAATTCTATTTCTATCTTCAATTTTTTTCGTTTGCTATATAAAACTGCGTTATCGATATAAAACCGACAAAATATCTAAGTTCGCACGAGTACTGTAGCGTAATCCCTCAAAATTATGCGCGCGATCTTTCCATGGTGGTGCGAGAAAAGGGCGACGAGTGCAATTTTTTTTTTTATGTAAAGCAGTCACGGGCACAAGAAAAAAAAATTGATTGAAAGTAAGATCACTGGTTTTAAAATGCAAAGTCGCATCGGAGAAGCCGCGCCCTTCCGCAAGCTTCCAGGATCTTCTTTGCGAGAATGTTCGTCGCGGCAAATTGCAATTTTGTCTTTAAGACTGGCGAAAGAAAAGTGTTATTTAAGGGATAGACTTGAAAGATTGCGAGAAGTCGCATAAGTAAAGACGGCGAACCTTCAGGCGAGTAATTGAGTTTTTTCGCGATGCAGTGAGCAGCGATAAGAACTAACGCGAAATCTAAATTTTATTCGCGATTATTGTAACGTGATTAACCGGTCCACGAAACGCGGCAAATCTACCTGTCTCTTTGTAAATTATAATCAAAGTTGATAAAGTAGGATAGAATTATTCATTTTAATATATATAAATATAACACGGTGTTATAAATTGTGTTACTTTTTCAAGTAGTTGACTGAAATTAATTAGATTCAAATAATTTTGAGGACAATCCTTATAGACAGTGTTCTTACGAAATCTCAAATAAGTTTAAACTTTCAGAAGGGATAGTACCGTAAGAACGTTTAACTTCCAAAATGCAGCTCGACGAGTATTCCATTGTGCTTGAAAAATTTAAATGCGCCATTAAAAGTTCGGGATAAGATGCCAGATGGTAGCATGCTAATATCATCGGTGCGCCCGTTGTCTTCATAAGAGAATCCTCGACGTAATTGCTACCATTTACAGGCCACGTTTATAAGTTGTTACACCTACTCGCTCGTTTCGACTTGCTCTTAGCATTTAAGTAAACTATCACAACTTTCTCTTTTCTTAAATCACAATATAGTGTTTTCTTGCGGTTTTTCTTAAATGGAATGAAGAACACTCAATCGTTTTATAAGTTGTCAAGAGTTTGCAGAAATTGGCCCTTCATGTTACTTAATTTCACAAAGATAGATATTTACAAGCTTACAATATTATATTTTCTAATAAATAATATTCTCTGATAAACCGATGAAAATATAAACAGAGCCTACAAATAACGATGTAGAGAAATTTCACCAAAGAAAACATTTACATATTAGTTTACTGAGTTGCAGCAAACATATTTACTTCATCAAATTTAATATCGATTGGATTTGAAATCATTAATAGTTACAGCGTACAATATTGATAACCAAAACATTGACTCTGCAATAAATAAGTGTAGTGTGTGTTACTATGACGTACAACTGGACGTTGTATTACGAGCAATTAAAATTTAATGTTCCTTTCAGAACATCATTAAATTTTAATACGCTAGTAATTCTCTTTCACTATGCGTTATAAATAATGCTGAAAAGTAAAAGAGAATTTGTAGATGAAAGAGAAGTAGAAAAAAAGATTTGTGCTTTAAGGTCAAGTGGAGCTTCTGCATTACAATCGCAGCTGTCACTGAATCATTCATAACAACGCGATTTCGTTTTAGTGTTGCACAATGCAAGGATTAACATTTAAAGTCGCTATCGTTTTAGACTGTTGCTATTGTCACTGCAGCTTAATTGGATATTCTCGACCGTATCGCGGTCATTTAAGCGGACTAAACTGATTGATGGCCCTTAATTAACAACCGAGAACAAGCTATACGTCTATCATCCCTATTCTTGTTTACACAACGCGAGACTAAACAATACACTGATTGTACATTTCAGACTTTGTACGAGACAGAAGTTGCTTAATGTAGTGACATGAAATGTATGAATCAAAGTATGTTTGATATTAAGGAATTAAATTAATTAAATAAAGAGTCTAAAAAAAGTTAATATCTGTTATTATTTAAATTCACAAAAATTATTAAATATAAAATCCCACCAAAAAATGTCAATTTTTAGTTACTGTCAATTATTATTTCAATTATTATTATAGTGATTTATAAAAAATTCAATAAATACAATTTTTAATATGAACATATTATTGTACATCAGAATAAAGTCTGAATTTCTTTCTTAATAAATAAGTAAGTATAGAATCGAAACGGGACCAAAAGTATAGAATCGAAATGGGACGATCGAGTTAGAAATTTATCATATTTTTCCCTTGGCAACGAACGACCGTGTGATCCGTCAATTCCAGGCAGGTTTATACACCTGCTGCTTCGGCAAATTTATTGCTGAAACAACGAGAGTAGAGCATTGTGTGTTTTGGCTTGTCTACAAACTGTACCGCCAAAAATTCACTCGCTCTCTTATTCCACGAACAACTGATTTCACGCTCGTAGGATATTTTATTTTGTTTTGGGCACGAATCCAGAAGAAAGAGACATTCAAAATACATAGCGGGCATAAAGACAGGTAACATAAAATAATATGAAACAAGAAATACTGCGCTCTATAATAATAAAGCAGTTTTAATAAAATTTATTTCTCTCTTCAACGTTATTTCAAAGTTATTAATATTATTTACAGAACACGGAAGCTGGATAAAGTGTCAATTTTTCAGTTGCGCAATATTTCGGAGCACGAGGCGGAAAAACAAATAATTGCAAATAATTCTGAATTATTCGCAAACCCGCAAAAAATGTTACTTGCGATAACTTCGAGGCGCAAACGAATGAAACTTCGTTTCCGTTGAGGTGAAATCAAAGTCTCTCGCTGGTCATGTCTCGTTATACGCCATGGAACAGAGTTCTAATTACTGTTAAACTTCGAAGTACTAATTAACTCTCTAATACGAGAGACTGTATGTATGACGATCCTCGACCAAGAGAATTTCAGATCTTTGCTGCATTCGTGTAATTATAAATTGCATCCTCTGTTTAACAATATCATTATGTTAATTGTTGACGAGATAATGCTAGTTAATAGACATCACGGTAACATTATATTTTAATATAATATATTTTGATATAATATTGATAAAAAAGGATATGATTAATGAGAATCTAATTTAGATTTTAATTAAAAATGTATACATAATTACAAAATTTAATATTAAAATTTAAATTCTATCTGTAAAATGAGTTTTCCGTCTTTTATGGCGAGCATTTTCATCCGACTAATGTATGTTGCATTATTGATAGATCGTACATACAATACATGCATGCAAAATGAATAACATCTACCTGAAGAAATCCGTTTTGAGATCAAACGAACGACCGCCATCGTATATACCGTCGTCTCTCTTATTCGGTGAAACAAAAGAGAGCCATCATCGCGAGGAGCAAACTGTTCATGCATATGTTATAACGAAGCAAGAAAATCCATACTTCACGAGTTTCCGCCTCCCTTTTTCCCGTTTCCTTTCTCAAGCAGGCAAAGCCATCCGTACAACGTCTTCTATTGTTACCATAGGAAAAAGTTTAAATGCAGAAATAAAACCGTAATATTCAAATAAAAGACAATTTCTATAGTGATAACTGGAAAGATACTTTTATATTTAATGACGAAATCGTGATCGATTGAAACTTGTTAGATTCTAAATCCAAAAATAATTTTCTGAATATGTTTATTATAAAATTTTTCCACACTTAAAGGAAGGAGAATCGATGTTTTCTTTTACTTCATAATATTACTGACTCGATTTCTTTTTATTCGGATAACAAATTATGGCTTCTCTCGGTGGCTAGATCGAAGCTGCTTGGTTGAGAAAAAGAAAAAATCGAAACACGAGCTTGTACGAATTTCCGATACATTCTTTCCCGATCAATATTCATTGTATTCTTTTGCCAAGAAAATAATATTTATGTAACGAACAATTAACGTTGATTATTTCAACTAACAATTATATATTCTTAATGTATTATAAAGATATATGCACGTGGATTATAAATTTTATGATAAATTAAATATTTCACACCTTTTGCATGAGGATCAAGAGATATCTTTAGAAGTTTGAATAAGAACTGAAAAGATTATAATAACGAAAAGTCAAACGCATAAGCATTTGAATTCTCAAAGCTGTTTGCCACAAGAATGACGTGACAAACGAAAGGTTTCTTCCGTGCTCTCAATACATTTTCTCTCTGAAAAATCATGATTGTAGATTTTCTATACAATGCTCATGAAATTTCAAGAATAACAACTTCTTGTCTCCCGCGATAAAACATTTCTATGAAAAATTTCTATAAAAAAGTACTAAGCATTTACATTCTTTCGAATAAATTAGATGTNCAACTTGTCGAAATATTAAACGCGCGATATTAAATATAAATATTTTTAGATATGTATCATATATTATATGTATATATATATTTTTTATTATTATAAAATGTTATTGTATATATTTCTCAAGCTGCAGAAATTATCTTAAATTATATTATAATATTAAATTACTTTCCTCTTGCAAACGGATCAATATGAAGTACAAAAAGGTCTAATAAAATAATATAATAGAAAATATTAAATATTTCTTTGGACCGAAAAAAAATTGGGAAGAAATGTTAAAAATTTTTCTGAAATAATAAGACACAGATTTTTCACATGAGTTCAAATCGTGCTCTCAAAAATATCTTCGAATGACATTTATGCAATATGCAATTACTTTCAGTTCAGTACTCTATTGTACATGATTCAAGGATTATTAATATAATACTCTCTCAAGAATTAATCTCTCAAGATATTGAATCACGAGAAATAGAATTTATATTCAAGTAGAGTATATATTCAATATAAGTTAAAAAATGTTAATATTATATTTTAATATGTTTTATTTTGCTTTCGAATCGACAGCCTTTCTTGATGGACATACATCAAGCAACACTTTCGCAAGTGTTAACGGATACAAAAGGGGCGGATGGAATTTATTGAAATTTTCGGAACGCGTTCCACATATATTACATAGGCGAAAAAATAGGCTATATGAATACAATCTCTTTCACTAGAACGAGAATATAATGCTCGTTTTATAAAAATTGCAATTTTTTCCTTTCTACGGGAGTGGCCCAGAAAAGTAACTATCGAAGGATATTTCGGACAAATTATCATCTTTAATTTTAGCAATTCAGCTCACGAAGCTATGGGCGCGGAGAAACGGTATCATCATTGTAGAATAATCAAGATTATTTTCAATTAAATATATAACATCGAAAATTTTTCAATTGAAACAGTGCCGATTTTAAGTCACGTTTTTCTATTATTTAGGATTGCTACTTATAAACATAGTAGTGCCTAAATAAATTTAATGAATTAAGAAATTGACTTACTTACACTTACACAGAACCGTTAATTGAGTTATATAACATCCGTAGTTGTCAGGCAGACCAATCGTAAACATTCCTCAGAAGAATGGAATAGCTGTGATTAGCCGGCCTAAGAACTACCGATGTTGTAAAACCCTATTAATGGTACCGTGTAACAGCACTTAATGATCCAAACATTTTAAGTCACATTAGAATCTCTTTTCAACTCGATAAAATCACAAAAAAACTACGATATATAAAAATGCTGTATATTATAAAAATAATATAGCATTCTAATAATAATAACTATAAATTAATTTAAACTATGTGTTTGTAATAATCTATTCCTGGCTACAGTTTAAATTTAATGCTAAAAGCGGTATAACTTATTCGTTCGATAAGCACAACTGAAAGTTAGAGTTCGATCGTCGTACGTTGCGCTGCAAAGCTGTATTCATTTCCGTCTAGTTTTAATTAATTTCAAGGTGGGGCGAGCTAAACAAGATTAAAATAAAGCGTCGTGGCCGGAAAGACTGGCGAGACACTGTGTAATTAACGTACCTAATCGTCCGATTTAAATCGTCGCTTTGAGTGACACTGTTGTTTCTCGGAGTCTTAATTATTGGACTTATATCGGTGCTTTTATAATTCACAAATCCTGTGAAATGTCCTGTTAATCGTCTTATTTCAACCTCTGAATCCTATAATAAATCGTTGCGTACAACTATTTTTATTTAATAGAATATTTTAAATTACGTTTTTCTTTTCTAAAATGATAAAGAAATGCTGAGTCTAAATTAGATATCATATTATTTTAATTAACGTAAAAATTACATTTTTTTATTTATTTAAATTTTATCATTTTTTTCAATTCAATATTACGCTGTAATTAAAGATGATAGGAAAGTTAAATGTGAAAAAAATCGACTTTTTTCTTCAAAAGCTTTGTGTGATAAAAACTGAATCCTCTTATAATTTTAGATATATTTTATAATCCGATAAATGTTGAAATAATAATGATTCTTTTACATACCTAAGCGGCTTATAATAGAAAAATAAAACGGATTTGATTGTCCGCATGACGAGATGTAGCCCATACGTTAAATTATTCATGTTTATTAGTGTATTGCGGCAGTAGAGACTTCTCCGCGCGTGTAACTAATTCATTATTCTCAATCCCCTAATGAGATTACTCGAGCTGGTCCGTGCCCGGTAATGTATAACTAATTTCGCTGGTATAAACGCAGGACGTGCGAGGGGACGGTCTCCGACGTACTCTTAATCATTCTTTCTTAATCACAATTGTGCTCGAGCACGTTCAGTAACGAGATCAGGATTTTAGGTCTTCATTAATAACACGTCGATAAATTAATAAAGTGAAGCTTCTCGTCGTAACGGAGATTCCAACCGTTAATTTATTCTATTAATTTATTCATTGCTGAATTGGAAATTTACTCAAGTATTCCTTCAAAGTTCAAACGCGTCGAGATTAGCAATGCATGAATACATATTATAGCTTTTCACAGAGTCCCACTTGGCGAAAATTTATTTCACGCTACAAATTATTTTCGCGGCTACTTTAATTCGCGGAATTTTTATATCTCAAACTTTTATATATTCTAAACTGAGAAATAAAATTTATCCATCACCAGCCATTGGCCACGCTGCGGTTATTCGCGGGGAAAATAAAGTGCAAAATAAAATACAACACTATGTAGAAAAATTACGGCAGGTAGCCGCGTGCTTTTCCTCGTCAATGTGGAAAAAACGACAATTTCTCCCGTGGGTGCGTCGGCGGCGGCGACGCGAAAATATCTCCGCGCACTTCGCAACTGTGATAATCAACATGCGTATGCAAATCGGACTGCGACTTCATTTCCCACGGACCACATGTATTTGCACGCGTATACACGCAGAATGCATTTCGGCGCGCGTGTTCGCGCCGTCATCAGCGAATATATACAGTGCCGACCACAAATCAGAGTGATCCTTCGTGATTAAACTATCATGAAGGTTCGCTAACAATAGCGCCATTCGTATACACCCCGATACGAACATCCGAAACAAAACGATAAATTGATAATCTATTTATCTCTTAAGCACATTAATTCGAGGACGGAATTCGGCAATTGAAAGAAAAGTTTATGATTTCGAAAGCGATTCAAATTCACTCGCCCAATGTGCGATGATTGTTTAACACACTTTCGCATTATGAAAATAAACTTTCGAAATGTATCACGGGGGGAGTAAAAGCTTAATATAAAGATTAAATTAAATTTATTCTTTCTTGATTGATTCTCTGGGGAATCGTAGAACTTTATCGAAATATGCAACATTATGATGGAATAACGAATTAACAATATTAATAGATAGTGATCGAATTTAATTCAAAATATTACAAGGAAATTATGCGTGGCATTTTTAATTACACATAGACAAAACTTTAAAGAATGTGGGATCGACATGAACGAAATAAAATAGCTCTATCTCGGATATATGAAACGGCGACCTGCCGGCAGCGTGAAAACCACGCTCGCACATGTCATTTACACGTCCACCACATTTTCGAAATAGCGGTGGAATGTGGCTTAATTAACTTGTCAGCAACCGCGCAGTGTCTACGATTCATGCAGACTTCAGACGCTTTTGAAATGCGACATGACAATGTGTATAAGTCGTGCGCTTCGCAAGTTATTAACCCGGCTCGTATTTCGTAGCTCTCGTTAATTAATTAAATATAAAAGCACATATATAATTAAAAGTGTTCTTATTTAAAAATAATATTAAACATTTATACTACGAATAAAGAAAATGTACTTACATTAACTTTGTTTGATATACGATCATTTTTGTCCCGTCTTTGTTATCTTATTTAGGTACATGACGCGATCAATTATTTGCATCTTGTTAATGTATAAATCATATTGCGCTATAATTAACTTGCCTTTAAATGCTAAATATTAATATCTTGCAAAATTGAATTTAGAAAAAAGATAAATGTTTTTATAAAATCTATCGTGCATATAAATGTTATTTATCAAAAGTCACCAAATATTATATAAGAACGTAATAAGTAAACATAATAAATATTGCACTTTTTATATTTCATAAATTGAACATTTTATAAATATTCGAATTTTGGTCACATTTATGAGTTACACAATTTCTGATTCAAGCTATAAATAAAATCAATGAAATATATTACTTGCAATATTATTTTGCAATTAATTTACTTTTAGATTTTACATCGATTTGTAAGAAACATCGATAAAAATTACGTGACAAAATTGTCGAGTCATAAATCAACATATCCATAAATCGAAAAAATTTTCGGCTAATTAATAACATCCAAAGTTTAAAATGTCACAATTAATAATATGAGACCCAAAATAAGGACGGACTACAACGTACGATCGAAATTATTGTCGGTATAAATGTTTCATATCCCGATATGTGTTTTAATAGATTTTATATTAAAATAAAAATCTCGTCATTGTATTACCAAAAGAATTTATATTCAATATATAATATATATATTGAATAACAAATATAATATAT
>JAJVSH010000157.1:45519-97393 GCA_021460005.1 Tetramorium alpestre | reverse complement strand
TAAACAATATAAATAATATAATATCCATACAATATGCAGTGATAAACTTTTTTAAAACTAGATTTTATCTTATTGCATGGATATTTTATTGGGAATTTAAATTTTTATATACTAACAATCTCTATTATCTCATATAATATTGTCTCTCTCATATATCTAATATTGTCTATCTCATATAATATCATAAATGCATTATTAAGGTAAAATAATAAAAACTCACAGGTACGATGCGCAACAGCGGAGTTGTAGAATACGATGTTATCTGTAAAATACAAATATATCCGAATTAAACTTATGCCCGAAATAATTGAAATTGCAAAAAATAATTGTAGCATGCATTGAACTTTTTGTTTTTGGAACAGGTTTAAAAAAAATTACTACTTGCAAAAGAATCTTTTTCTAAATACAAACTTGTATAAAATTTAATTGTTATATAGATAAAGCAAATTAAAATAAGTATTTTAAAAAGGTACTATTTTATGTTTCTCCATAAAAATACAAGAAATATCAAACATTTCATATTAAATATTTTTTAAAATGTCGTGTAAAATTGCCATAGAGGTTAAACAATAAATTCCGCAGATGGCAAACAGTAAATAATATTGTATAATAAATTCCTCACCTATAGTTGCTCCGCCGGCGCCTGCTGCCACTCCAGGCCTCCTTCTTCCGAATCTCCTTCTTTCGAACTTCCTTCTCTCGGACCTCCACCGCGGAGGCTCCGCGTCGTTGTTCCGTTAAGGTACGCAGTCCTTATCACCACATCATTTCACTCGCGTAAACGTAATTACTAACGCCCGCGGAACTCTACGCGGCACTCCCGATATAGCGTGTTGTCCGTTCACGACACGTTATACTTTATCGCATGACATTCGAGTAACGAATGAGAAACGTATAATCATCTCACGAAAAGCCTACGATTCTGTCTTCTTGGTAATTAACGCGACGCGGACGCGCGATCGAAAATGGTCGAAAAAAATTCGTAAACCGCGCAGCCAAGTTCACGCGTCACCCGCCGCGGCGGGATACTTTCACTTTTCACTCTCGCCGCGCCACATACATTTTCGTAAATTTTCCGCGTTTGAAATAACGCGGCTCGTGTCCTACACTTCCCGAACAATTACCGTCACGTTTTATAATCTGAACGAATAAGATTCAAGCTGAAAATACCGCGCGACACTCGCGATGTACAGCACGATCGTCGCCTCGCACTTTCCGCGGCGATGGATTCCGGGCATAAATCTTACGAAATACAATGAGCCGCCGATATCTATGCACTGAATTCACGCCACACGCTCGTTAATTATCGAGATACGGTGCTGATTACGATTGTACTTATTGTTAAACGCGTCGCGACGCCACCCGACACGGAAACGATTCGCCTTGTTCCGCGACATTTACGTTCCAGTGAAAAATAATGATCGAAAAGGCATCGAATCGAATTGATGCCTTTTCGATACAAAAGGCATCGACGCGATATCGATTCGACATCGATTTGATCAACCATTTCTCACGAGGGCTGCGGTCCACTTGACGTTTCAATATAGCTTCAAAGCGTTCTTCTTCTCCTTCTATCTTTATTAAAAAGGAAGGGAAGAAAAATGCTTCGAAGCATTTGTAGCGTCAAGTGGACCGCAGTCCTAGGGTTAATTAATGACTAAAAAATTCGAATGTAATTCGAATGTAAGCGGTAACTTCACGGCAATACGACGTAAGTCGATTTAATGGCCGATCAAAACGCAACGAATTGTCTAAAACTGTTCGTAGATTTTTGAAATAACGCGGCTCATATTCTACACATCCCGAAGAATTACCATCGCGTATTATAATCTGAACGAATAAAATTTGAGCTGAAATTGAAGTTGAAATATCGCGGGACGCGACACTCGCGACGCAGAGCACGATTGTCGTCTCGCACCTTCCGCGGCGGTAGATTCCGGGCACAAATCTTACGAGCCGCTGATAATCATGCACTGAATTCACGCCACACAATCGTTAATTATCGAGAGATGACGCTGATTACGATTGTATTTACTGTTAAATGCGTCGCGACGCCGCCCGGACACGGAGACGATCCGCCTTGATCGGCGGCGTTTAATGACTGAAAAGTTCGAATGTAACAGCAACTTCACGGCGTACAATTTAATGGCCGATCAAGACAAATTGCCTAATAATGTTCGATTAAAATCGCTGAATCACGAAATATTAAACTGAATTACTGATCGATATAGCATTATTTCTAGCGTTATTCCGACAAAATGGTTAAAGTACATCGAAATTGACGGAAAAGCACGATACTAGATACAAATTCAAGCGTGTATTACGAGGAAGCAATCGCCGCCGAGAAACGCGTAGTAAAAACAATGCTTAAAAATTTCCGTTTCTCGTAGCTCCGACTTTCGTTACGTGCGAATAAGATTCATTAGATACTTATTTCGACGGACAATCGTCGTCTCGAACGCTCGTGGCGATGCAAATAACCGTGCCGGCCGATATTCCTCGATTATTCGCAGCTCTCGTGCTCACGTTTCGCCGCCGCGGCGCGGCGCGGCGCGGCGTCCCGAGGGATAATGCGTAGGGGAGGGGCGAGCCGTCAAAAGGCCGCGCGTGTTTACGTTCGCGCAAAAAAACAATATCTATATGCCAGTCAGCCAGTCACTACAAAATATTTCGTATACGGAAAGTAAAATATTTCACGCGCCTTTTAGTATTATAAAATTAATTTTCGAAAACGGGCTATCGATCGTGCACCATTTTACGGTCCCATTACCCAATGAGAAATGGTTGGTCAAATCGATGTCGAATCGATGTCGAATCGATATCTTTTGCGTCGAAAATCGAGCATCACGTCGATATCGATTTGATGTCTTTTCGGTCATCATTTCTCACTGGGGAGCGTTTTATCTGCCGAGATAGGAAACTTTTGTTTGCAATAAATGCATAATTATTGCTTCTTTCCAGACATTTCGTAATAATTGTGCTAAAATGATTCGGTCTAATATTATATAAGAATTTTATAAGAATTTATTTCAGACATGAATTTTTGAAGAAGGCGGTATGTTACGATAATTAAATTTAGAATTATAAGTGATTTTAAAAGTTAGACTTATTACACAATATTATATTATATTANATAATATTACATTATATTTTTAAATTAAAATAATGCTACAATTTTTCTGCATGCATTTCTATCTAGATGTCTACGCACGTGTATAAAAAGTAAGCACGGCTACAAATTTACAAGACGTAGTGATGTATTTACAAGACGTAGTCAGTGAATTGATCGATTGTTATTTCGGTGCTTTGGAAATTACAGCGGAAGGAAGAAGGTAAGATTTCATAATTTTAATAAATCGAAAAATGTTATTTTCGAATCGTCGAGGAAGAGAGCTCGAAATACGAAAAGGGTAATTATAAATTTGCTCGACACCGCACTTTATGCGGAGGATGTGGCATGAAATGCTTTACGGTGAATTAATATTCATTGCAATTTTACCTTTGACAGCGGTGTACTCGATGTCGATGTGATAACGCCTCTTTCGCGGCGAGCTATTTTTGTCATTAAACTCAGTTCAAAGAGCACGTGGCGCAAAGGGCTGCCTGATTTCCGAAAATAAACTCTCGTATTTGCGTAATCCCGCTGTCGGGCAGATTTCCGGGCGTGTGATACAGAAATCCGATTACGGGAAAGAAATTACACATTTCTCGCACGCAAAGGCACGTGATACAGTCAATTACAACAAACTAAAACTGATTCTGTTTAACATAAACGGGTTAATACAATTGTTATCGTAGAAACGTTTAATTTCGCTGCTTTATCCTTTGTGCTTTTGTAGATTATTCTCAAAATAAAATTTCCTCTTCTTAAATGAATCCAAATAAAAAATAATTATACGTGCTATTTATTCATGCTTGAAAATTAAACTCGATTGTACGCCTAAAAGTTGCAAAGTCACGCACTTCTTTGCTAAACATTTTTCTATAGGAATAACGGAATATGTGAGCGAAAATTCACGATTACATCTTAAATTATAATCCCTTCGATCCTCATGGAAGCATGCGGAATTTCTATATTTCTGACCGTAATATCAAAGTTTGAGCCTCGCGAATTAAGTTGCGCATTAATCTTCTTCGGAAACTCAGAAACGTTGGCGGAATATGAGTAGTATATGTATGTAATAACGTATTTCGTGGCATTATCCGCTTCATTGAACACGCCGTGATCGATTTCATTTTCGACCACGAGCGAAACTCATCGTGGTTGCCATCCGTCTTTCCATTACGCTCTGGAACACAGAATACAGCGGCTGCACTTATCAGTAATCGATAGCATCATTGTGCATTTCCTTTATGTGCCTTTCGGTATACATACATAGTGCATACGGAACCGGCATTGTGTTCTGATAATGCGGCACGCCGTGTCGGGTATCGATATATGTAAATTACATTCCGACGTTACGAGTATCGCATAACAAATGAGCTATTGCGCACGGAATAATAGATACATATCTAAAAGAACAAAAGAAAATGTACATCATTTTATATACTTTACAGCGAGAAAGAACCATATAAAAAAATGTTGACACAAATTATCTACATTCTAAGTGCTTGCATGAATCTTTTTACTCGTTATATCGAGAAACGTGATCATCTATATATCGCTAATATTCATCAATCACTTTTTACTCTTAATACTCTCTATTCCCTTTAATCTATCATTTGCATCTTAACATTAATTAACATTTAACATTTTTCACATTCTTGCCGAAGAAAATGAAATAGGACTGAAATAAAAAGTGATTAAAGTCAGACACAGGATATGATCCAATTTATTAATCATATATGCGAAAGTAGCGTATCAATAATAAAATGTACAGAATTCTGTATATATTTATAATTTATATATCTATTTATAAATTATGTTTCACGAGACATTCGAATTATCGCACTAAGATTCAGATAGAATGTCTTCTAGAGTTTTGTCGTCATGGAGAGGCGAGTGCACCAGCGTAGGATCGCTCTCTAGGAATTCACGCAGTTCGGACTCGAGATCAGCCACGCCGGATGGTTCCGTCGCACTCAGCAGAGACGGCGGCGTTTGGCTGCTGTGCGTCATACCGATTTGCATCTGAATCGACGGCGGCGTTGGATTCGCACCCACAATACTGATATTCTGATTTTGCTGACCGGTCGGACTCAGTAGATTCGTGTTCTGAATTGGCGAGGGGGTCGGCAACAGATTCGACAGCACCTGATTGTTGCCACTGTTCGGATTCGGCAGTAACGAACTGTCAGCGACTATAGTGGGGTTGTGCGTGATCGGCTCGACCTCCATGGGCTCCGGTCCGCCCAAGGGTGCTATGCCCATTGCTCTACGCAATCCGTCGACCGGCGCGATCCCCGACGGTGGCAGTTTCTTTGCAATATCAGTGAGATTGTCGGTGATCTTCTCGGCCAGTATCACCTCTGCGTCCGACGCTTTGGGAACATTGGATAGATGGGCCGGTGGCGGTGCTGACAAACGCTCGTGTTGAACCTGCTTCAGCCGACCCAGCATCTGCGACGTGTCGTCAAGGCGGCTTTGTAGAGCGGCGCGTTCCTCACTGTATTTAAATTCTTCTTCTATAAATAAAAAAAAAAGTATATTACGTGTAATTAAATAACATGGAAAAGAAGCAGCAAAGAGATCTTGAAATTATTAAATTATAATCGACAACGTTATGAGATAAAATACTTTTTTGATGACATCTTAAAATGAGAATAAGATACAAAAAGATATATTCAACTTTAAAAGATAAATTAGTATATTAGCTGTATATTGTTTTTCAATTATTCAGAATGTTAAATTGTTTATTTTCATTGTTATTTTCATAATTACCTAAATTCTCTAAGAAGTTTATATCGATACCAATTTCTGACAGTGTCTTCAGCTGATCGATATCAATCTTGACATTGTCCATCAACGGAATGTTACGATTCACGTCTTGCATAGGCTTCTCTAATAAATGCTTGATCTTTTCCTCTTCATCTCTCAGTCTTCGCTTTTCCTCAAGGAATTTCTTCGTCTTCCTGTGATCGCCGCCCGTGAGAATGTCCAACAGGTCGTCGACCATAGTCAACGTGTAATCACAGTCCTTGGCGAAGTCTAGAATAGATTCAGCATATTGCACGGCAGTCTCGTCGCCATAAGTTTGATAGACTAGGTCGGTTTCCTCCTTGGTAAGATTCGCGAACGTCGAGTCGTAGCTCGGTGCGTATGAACCAAATGCGCCATAGTAGAGAGGTTTCACTGGCTTCGACATGTTCCTTCGATCCTCCCGAAATCCAGCTAACGCTCCAGTACCGTGATTCAATTTGCCTATCAATTGTCCTAGCGACACAGGTCTTTGATTGGTTCCGGGAATAATTCCATCTCCAGGTACGATAATTTGTAGACTGGTGGTGCCGTCTTTCTTCTGCCGCAGAAAACCCATCTTCGAATTGACCCTCTTCAAACTTAGTTTCTCCGCCGCCGCTTTAGCCGCACCTCTAGCCTGTTTTAGTATTTCCTCTGGAGTCATATCGTCCGGTATCGCTTCAAATTTACCTAAGCTAGCCAGTCTCATTTTTCTTTGATTCTCTTTTCTAAGTTCTTCCGCCTCTTCATTACGTTCCTCTTGCTCGCGTTCTCGCTCTATCTGCTCCTCCGTCGTAGGAGCATCCGGATTGTTAAGATCTTCTGTGCCCAGCTCAAATCCAAGCTCCTCCTTCGTAATATCGTTCATGTACATCAGGACTGGTCTAAGCTGCCGCAATTTCTCCGGAGTGACCATTTTCAAACCGACGTGCAGCAATTTCTTCGCCGCCTTATAATAGATAGTGTCGGGATGATTATATGTCATGGCATTGTCACACATAAGCTTGAAATCATCCACGAATTCTTGCAAATTTTGATAGTTATTGTCGTCTATCTTTTGCTTTATCGTGCTAAAATCCATCGGATTTGTGATTATCTGAGAGTAACCGGGCGCAATACTGTCTGTGACCGGCCAGGCGAAAAATTGTTGTGGATCCCGCTTCTCCATGGATCTCAGCAGGTGTTCCAACAACCTCTGGAGAGGCGTGCGCTCCGCTATCTTTCTGAGAACGCATGTTCTGGGTTCGCGATGAGGTGACAGAGAACTTACATTAGTAACGCCAACTCTTAGTTCACCGCTGGATGGCGGTCTGGGTGGCAACAATTGATTGTGATTGGTACAAGCTTTCTTAGGTGCAGGCTCGACCAGGTTCTCATCGGCATCGCCAACTGACTCTTGACTCGACTCTTCTCTCCGTCTTTTCTTATCTTTATGATGATGTTTGTGCCGTTTGTCTTTCTTTTTCTTCTTCTTCTTGAGCTTTTTGTGGCCGACATATCTATCGTATTCTGCGTCTCCCTGGCTGACAGAGTAGTTAAGACCCAACTGTTGTTGATAATGTTGCGACAGCATCGCTGCCTGGCTTGGCGACTCGCTGCCGTGCTCAGGTGTTCCAGTACTACCTCCTACCTTCAAAATTAACTTGAGACTAGGCGGCTTGTCCGTCGTTGTGTACTGACCCTCTGTCGAAGAAGAAAAAAAGAAAGAGACATACAGTTAGTTATTGTCCTGAATGTTTAAAACGATTTCTTTTTATATTTAAGCAGTGTACTAAAACTGTTGCTCTAAAAGCCATACGTATGATCCGTTGTAAATGTGCCACATGCAGCAATCGGGGAAATCTTGCGGAAAGATTATGCAGGATAAGAGTACAACATAACACAAAAAGAATATGACGTGAGAAACGTTGCATGACACGAGGATACCGAAGAGATGCGTGAATATAAAATTTATGGGCGTTTAAGAAGATGGGTGGATAGGATTTGTATCAATGATAATGTAAAAAATGATTTCATTAACAGGACAGTGCGACTTTGTTTTCACATTCAACAAACTGGAAGCGAGATGGAAGTAGCTCGACTTAAATCAAACAAATCTTAATATACATACGATATAAAATAATCTCCATCGTTATATCAAATCGAATAATCGGCGGGAATAATCAGGGAGAGCAATCATTAAAATTGAAAATACCTCACTAAGAGGTCAAGCGAAGCATATGTGGCTCTCAATGCCACGATACATAACAGCCAGAGGACGTACACGATTGAAGTGCAACAGGCTTGTCTGTATAATCATCTATACATATCTGAATGTATATACCTATGCATTCTACTCTGTTGTGACTAGGAGGGCAACTCTCTGTGCAAAAATCTTGTTGCACTTCATCGGATTCAACAGACAAAAAAAAAACGAAAGAGGTTGAGGGGGGGGGGGGACGTTTGATAATTCTCGAAGCATAGCTAGCTTCTGTCGTGCAACCAGTCCATGTCCGTTGTTTACTCGTCACTTACTTCCACGTCGCGCCCGTTGCCTGTGGAACGCTCGGTTTATACTTTCGAATCCACCTCACTTCTACTCCAACCTCACTCTCAGTTTGTCCGTGGTGAAAACGAAGTCAAAATTCCTGTGCATCATTAAACTATGAGTATGAGAAGGATCCCAATGAAAATGGCAAAGAGCGCGGATCGAGTTTTAGCGAATCGAGAGGCGAGGGTCCATGATCCATCGCCGCTCGAGGCATCCTCATCTTTTTCATTCGAATCCTTATTGTTATGATTGACATTGACAAGTACACAGTTTGGCTTGGTGCGATGTAATGATGCCGCAGTAACATAACATTCTCACAAACCTAATCCATTATGCCTAAAGTCCATTTCTATCAATGCGGACTAACTTTAATCTCGTTTTAATCTACTTTTTTCCTTCAGTTCTAAGTAATAGAGAGAGATAAAAAGCTAAACTATGATTACAATTAATCCACACCGACAGAAATGGATACAATTCTCGCTCGGAGGCGTCTACTCTAGAACGGGCTTCCTCGTCGACAAAAATAGACTGTTTTGACATAGGTTCGAGCCTGCACTGCTCGTTTTGTCGAGACGGGACAAACGGCCGGCGAAGATTTCGCTGGACGATATACTCGACTCGGGAAAAGGTGAACACCTCCGGTGAACGAGGATGAGAGAACTGTCGCGGATTCCGTCGAGGACGCGAGATACGACCGGGAATCACGACCGAGAGGTAAGTCGCGCGCACGCGTCTCCGTCCGCTCCTCACCTTCGTGCCTCTCGCGCTTATGCTTTTTGTGCTTCTTCGAGCCCATGTCTCGCGCACTCGGCCACCGCGGTCCGTGCGAGAAACCAGGTATCAGCGTCTCCTGCGTGAGCTCCCGCAACGGCCGTGCTCCGTTGCGTACACAGACAACACGGCGGCGGCCATTGATGATGATGTCACGTCCACCGTCCCGGCGTCCCGCCGTTCCGCCGTTCCCGGACGTTCGAATCGTCCACGCCAACATGGCGGCGCGTCGCGCGCGATTCGGATTGCCGGCGTTCCAACGTTTCCTCGCGCGTCCCTACGGCATCACCGACGTCCCGATTTCGTTCCCTTTTCCGCGCCGGGGAAAGGTAACGTCCGTTCGTTCGCGTAAACGCGCGAGTCGATCCGATCGCGGCGAGAGATGGACGCGAAGAAGCAACTTTGCACCGACGAGGGCGATTCCCGGCGAGTTCCGTTCGCGAGCGGAGCGAGAAAGAGAGAGAGAGAGAGAGCGAGAAGGAGCGACGAAGAGAGAGGATCCTGCACGTACGTTTCGTCGCCCGGAGTCTCGCTCCGCGACGACGAGACCCTCCGGTCTCTCGCGGCGTCGCGGCGACGAGGGCACGCGTGCCCCCGACGTCGGGCGCGCGCGAGAGTGCCGCGGGCGGCCGGAGTACCCCACCGGGCGAAAGTCGGCCTGGCGCTTCGAACATGGCGGCCGTTGCGCGTCTACGTGCGCCCGTCCGTCGTACGCGGTGCACTCCGCGGGCGGCCGGGAAACCCTTCCTAACCTAGAAAAGGCGGCCCGCGCGCCGGCGAGCGACGCTACCGGGACGCGCGGCTGGGATACTCACCTCGCGCCGGTCGTAGACGACGGAGGTCCTCCGGGCGGTCGCGAGCGACTCACCTCGCGCGACGGCGACTCGGCGGACGCGATTAAAGGGACGGCTATCAGCTGTTTCGCGCTCGAAACGCCGACGGGCAGACGGAGAGGGAGACGGAGAGAGAAAGAGAGAGAGAGAGAGAGAAACTGAGATGCCACTCGCGTTCCTGCGGGTTGCAAGACTTGCGAGTGTTGCAACCGGCAGGAATAAAAAGAAGGAAGGAAAGCGAGACAAAGGGAGAGGAGCACCGCGCGCGCTCTCGCGCCGTACCGTCCCCGCCTTTGCGCGCGCGACTGACTCGCGCCCTTCCGCGAAATCGCCGTGGACCGCGAGATGATAAACGGGCACGGTAGACGGACGCGCCGATAAAAATAATATTTCGCCTCCCCTCCTCTCCCTTCAGGTCACCTCGTAGCGACGCGCGATTTTAGATTCTTATTCCCGCGAATAAGGGGCGTCGATATAGAGTGAAATCCCAGTCGAAGCATCGGTGATATTGCATCTTTTTTTTTATATATTTTTTACTACAATGCGTATATTCGGAAATAATTGTAACGCTTTAAATTGTAACTCTACGTTGCTTACGAGCTACTTTGACGGAGAAATCTTACGGAATCACTTATGAAAATATTAACGATAATGCATTTGTTTACGTTCATGACGATGAAAACATCTAATCATAAAGCATCAGTTACATTTACGTTGTAATTTCGCAATCAACAGTATAAATGTAATATAACAATATGTGTTATATTGCATTTACATTGTTGAGTGCAAAATTATAACATAGATGTAATGTCACTGTTGCTCCGTGTCGATTGGGACGACACCGGATCTGATTATCTCCATTCCTTTCAAATTGCCTTTTAAATTAATTTTAAAAGAGCAAGTACCAAACTTAAAAACCAAAGAAAAAACATCTCAAATAATTTTGGAGCAAAAATGTTTTATGCCCAAGCTGAATTGACGACATACACTGAGAGAAAAATGTAATTACTTTGGCCTCAACCATAATTTTAATTTTATAATATTTCCAACGCTAATTATGCTTAACATAATGATGCATATAGTTAAGTTAATCATGTTTAATAATGTTAGAAATATTATAAAATTATGGTTGGATCAAAAGTAACCATATTTTTCTCTCAGTGTATAAGGCATTTTCAATTACTTAATATTAATGCAACTAAATACTAAATTTAATCGTTTGCGAAATTTCGGTTATTCCAGACAAAACAAAGAAACTGTCGCGTTAACATCCGCGCGTAACGAACGGCGAGAAGTTTGCAACGCGTCGCGTCGCCTTCGAAACAGGAGAAGGAAAACAGCTTGAATAATCGATAACGTTTTCATGCGATATATCTCGTGCGCGGTGCAGACGGAAAGCTCGCGCGGCGGCTTTTTTCCGGGAGAGGAAAAAAGAGAACAGCAGCTCTGTCGTCGCGACGTCCTTTCTGCGTTTCTCTCAAATTCCAAGCGACAGCGTCGTTCTGAAAAAGATTTACAAAGCTAGAGAAGAGGATTCTCTGCGATTATACAGACGCTGATTTTGCGTGAACAGATAGCGTGAATAGATAGATCATGGCACGTAACCCTGAAATCATTGTCGCTGAAATTCTTCGTCGCTAGAGTCACGACGACGCGTAGTCATGAACTTGCTAGTTACATCACTGCATACCCACGCCCGCGAGAGGGCGAGGCGACGTCGCGAACGCACGATTGCGAGAAAGAGCGCGTCGGACATCGAGATCGAGTCCGCGAATCTCTTTGTCGCGAATTCAATGCCCGCTCCCCGTCACCGTTGAGTCAGACCTGTTCTCCTCGCTTTCCGGCGCTTGTCTTATCCTTTTGTTCTCATTCTTGTTTGTACTTTGTCCCTTTTTGCGTCCTTGATCGTCGTTGCACGGCCCGCATTATCCGTATCTTTCTGTCTCCTTAACGTTTCTGTAATCTTGTGAGTGTAAAATATAAGGTAAGACTTTCTTATCTCTTCCGTTCCTGCATCGGACTCCTATATCGGAATGTATTCCCAGAATAGTAAATAAAACGATCTATTCGATTCTTGTTCTCGTTATCTTTCCTAATAGTCGGAAAATAATTCTACTAATAATAAGAAAAATGGCCATAATTCTAAAAAAATTGAAAATTAAAATATGTTCATATTATAGTTTTCGAGATTATTTTTTTAGTTTTTCTAGATAAAAAAGTTTTATCTTCAATCTTTTTAAATTGTCAAAAATAAGTACCAAACTTAACTTAAAACTTAAAGAAAAATATCTCAAATAATACTTTTGAAACAAGAATGCTTTATAGTTTATACCTAGATTGAATTGGCATATAAGATTTTTCGTAAAATTATTTAATACATTAATGTTCCAAGTAGAACAAAAGTTATGACATCAAAATAAGCAGCGATAAAATGACATAATAATGATATTTTGGAGTCATTTTGATGTCATTTTGACATCTTTGTGGTTTCTTGTTCTACCTGGGGTAGTCAACTAAATAAATACTAAATATTTAATCGTGCTGAAAAACTTTATTTCTAAAAATAAAACTTTCATAGGAGGGTAAAATAGATAGCTCTTTCTCTCTTTTTCTTTATTTCGTTTTTTATGATATCATTTCTCCTCTCCCTTCGCCATCACTCGTTCGCCCGTCTCCCGACATTTTCCCTTTCCTTTTCGGTAGGGCCGTTTCGCCGCTCTTTCTCTCCGAATGTAATTCGGAAAAATTCGAGATAATACATCCCGGTATAAATGGAATACACATTTTACTTGGACACGGAGAAAGTGCCAACTCGCAGAGAGCGCGAGTAAATAAACAGACCTGCCGTGTCTTTTCTCCAGGACAACGGACTCCGAGTCTCCTCCTCCATCCCGCGTTTCCCTCTCGCTCGCGCGCGCCCGCGACCGTCGCTCCTACTCCAGTCACTGCCCTTACCCCCACTCCGTCGCCGCGTCTCGCGTGAAGATAACGCCGGGCCGGTCGCCACCGCCAGTGACGCGCACAGTAGCGTCCCGTAATCTCGCGTCGTTGAATGACGAGCGCGAATGTGCCGATCCGTTCGCGTCGAGTGTCGTCGCGTGTGCATCGAGTGTCGTCGCGAGTGATCGAGCCAACGGACTCCACCGACCGTCCACGCCGCCCTCATCCCCTGGAAGCGGCGGCAGGAACAGCGCCAGGCGGAGAAGCAGAGACATGGAGAGATTCCGGGTGACGCCGGCGAGCAACGCCGCTAGCTACAGTCGGCAGCCGGCACGCGATTACGGTGAGTCTATTATTATTCCTTTCTGCTTGTCGATGTACTTGTCGAAGGAGCATTGTACGTCGCGCGTACATTCTTATTCGCGTTTGACACCTCGTGCGCGATAGAGAGAGAAAGAACGAGAACTCCACGTGCTTCTCGTAGACAGCGTGGATCCTGGTGCGCGCGCGCGCGCGCGCGTTTCTACGCCGCCCGCGTTGCACACAGTCATAAAAGTGCAATCCACCATGTTGCGCGCGCGACCGCCGTTCGCAGCTGGCCTCGCGTCGCTTTCGGAGCATCATCGGCGGGACGGCGCATGTTTGTGTGCGGATCGAAACCCCAGCGCCACGTGATCCCTTTGTGCGCCTAGAGATCGGTTGGAATAGGAAGAAACAGGATTGCGTTCGGAAGCTTCACTCGAATAAAATTTCTATCCTTCTATCCTCATTCAATTCTCAGTAAGTAACAAAGATAGAAAGATAGAATTTTTACCCGAGTAAAGTTTCTGAACGCAGCCCAGAAGTGACACTTTCACGGTAGCAATCCTCGAGTGTCGAGAATAATTGAGAATTTTCAGAGAGAACTTCGAATGTGATTAGGTATCGATACTCGGATAGAGCGAATAATCTTAGGAAATCGTACGAATCGATGAGCGGACGGTCGTTGGCGACGGTCGTCAACGGGAAACGGCGTTAAAAATACGTCGCGGCGACGGGAATGAATCACGAATCAAAGTGGAAAGGAAATCGTTGCACGTTGCCGCAGAGCGAAACACTTGGTTAGACAATGAATATAATTATATAATAGCGAAACCGATTAACCGTGAATCGATAAAGGATGCCTTGCAAAAAAAAACTGCGAATGACGTTAGTTTTACCACATGCTTTTGCATAAACAATCGCACTCGATTATTTTCGTTCGTATCGCCGAATAAGTACAAGAGTGTGTGAGATGTTTCTCGCGATAAGAGTCCAAAGAATATTTTATAGACGTCTTAAAATCTGAAAAAGTATCGGAAAGATATTATGACATCTTTGAGACGACTTATTTCTCGATTTATGACACTTTGACGCATTGTTTTAAAATGTCTTAAAAGTATTTTTAAATATTTTATGGCAAAATTATGTGGAAACATGTTAATAAAAGGAAAAATACAAGAGAAGCGTTGGAATCGATGTATTTTAACAATAATTTTAACAATAATT
Organism: Tetramorium alpestre; assembly: GCA_021460005.1. Classification (NCBI taxonomy): domain Eukaryota; kingdom Metazoa; phylum Arthropoda; class Insecta; order Hymenoptera; family Formicidae; genus Tetramorium; species Tetramorium alpestre. The sequence goes on along the minus strand of JAJVSH010000157.1, from coordinate 82,893 downwards.
TTAATATTTGCATAATTTTGTTCAACCTCTTTTATATGTATATGCATAATAATAGAGATTTATGTCGTTAGCAGAATTATGTAAGAATTAAATAATTGATGAATTGATTTATGAAATAATTCCAAAGTCTCTCGCAAATTTTGCTCTTGCAAAATTTCATTTTAATTATGTCGTTGACATTATCTATAAAAAAAATAATGAAAATATCGAAGCACTAGATTTTAATAGACGGTAAACATTTTTATAAATTATATTAATTTAGATCGTGTCATGTTAACAGAATTCTTCAAAATGATTCATCCGATTTCAAATAATTGTATTTTTTAATTTAACAAATTCAGAGAGTGATTAGTAATATATCCAAAATCAAAATATAAAATTTTATCTTTCATATTACAGCTGTCCTATCCTATGTGACTTCCTAGATAGACAAGCAACGTTGAAACCATAGTCAAATTCCTCTCATACTTGCACTGGTATGTCATTGGATTGTGGGCAACAGTGGCACGTATGTACACAGCCACCTTAACACACCTCCAAAAAAAATCGTAGATACGGTGTAAGATCCGGTGACCTAAGAAGCTAAGAGAATTATCGCCTCAACATTATTCATCTATGAGAAGTCGTATAGAGCACTTCTAACGTGAGAGACAAAACTTGGACAGTTTATCTGTTGGATGTACTATTGATTATTCTGTATTTGTTAATTAATTTATTTTGTTTTATTTTAATAAAGTTAAAAGTTTAATTTAATTAATTTAATTAAGTTAATTTGTTAATTAAATTAAAAAATACATACCTTTGAAATCGCATGAAATCATTTTTAATAACTTTGTATTTTAATCAATAAATGTTGCAGTCGGTAATACAAATATTTAAACACGTTCCAAAGAATATTTTACGTAAGATAACTTTCGAACATTTTAAAATTTTCCCAGAAAAATTACAAATGCTTTTAAAACGTCTGTCGGTAAAATCTCAAAGATATCTTAAGAACTATCTCTAAGATATTTTTTTAAACGTGTGTGTTGTCTGTGGAGTAATTGCCAGCCGATAGCTTATCGTCGCGTATCCGCATTTTTCATTAAAATTTGTATTTTGGCAAGAACTCCAATTTGTTCTATCCTTCGCCGGAATAAAGTGCTTAAAGGGTAATGTCTTATCGGGAGAGACTTGTGTTCCACCTTGTGTTCCACCAAGGCCGATCGATTGATTGCCGTCATGACGGAGATTAAGACCGATCGTGTTAGAAGCTCGAAGTGAGTGCGATCAATACAGAATGTTTCGTAAGTGATTTCAGTACGTCAAACTTTGAAAACAAATGACTTTCTCGACGAAAGTCGTCAGCACAAAATTTATTTTCATCAAGTATGCAAGCAATGATACATTTTTACTGATTCACAAAGCTCTTTCATAATTAGATAAATTTAATGACTCAAGTGCAACTATTACTTCAATGATACCATTTGATTATTATGGAACATGCTTAAATTTAATTTGATAAGTTAAATTTTTATTAAAGATGTGCGCGGTTTTCTTCAAATAATCTGATTGACATGAGGAACTTTCGCATGTTTTATATATTTTATACATTTTCTCGAAAGTCTTAAATTCTCTTTGGCATTGTGCGCGTCTCTTTGACTCGGCTATTTGTGTTGAGAAGTGATCATTTAAGGCATATTAACAAATGACAATTTAGCTCTACCGACACTTCCGTCTAATAACGTGGCTTTTCGTTTTCATTGGTGAGTCGGTCGTCGACATAAATTAATGGTCGGCACACAAAGTGATACTGACATCTTTATTGAAGCATCGCCACTCATCTTCATTGTTCCGTCAGTTGTATACGAGACATAATGAATAATTAATGTTAAATTAATGAAAGAGACAGATTCCATCATTCGATATGAAAATCTTATTACACGAACTTGCCATTTATCTTTAATTTGTGTCTACATCTATCTCGCGCGACATTATCTCGAAAATTACTTTCCCATTTAGATAGACCCAAGATGTTTTGCACAATATATTACTCTAAACATTATCTTTCTTGCTATAGTATTGTCTTCTTGCGACAGTCGCAAAGAGAGAAAGGCTGCGATGTATCGGTTACATCACGCGCGCATTTGTATCGAGAAAATCGCGTTCGTTCTTGCAGACTAATCGACACGCGAAGCGCAGCGAACTGCAATGAGATAAACGCCCGTCACATCATGTTGCAAGCAAAATCGTTCGAATCAATGCAATGCACTAGCACGTCAGACAGTAATTATCGCCGTGGCAATAACCGGGATTATTATACGCAGATCGAAAAGTCAGACTTTTATTTCAAGTCATTTAAAAGTTTTAAATATTTTTTTATCGTCTCGATACACGATATATATATATTTATCGGACAATATTAAAATAAAAAATTTCTATCGATTTTATACTTAAGAAATTTCCAAATATATCCAAATGCAACGCAACTATTTAATAAGAACAATCTAATAAAAATCTTCCGAGAAATAATCTATTGAAATATCTGTTTCTTTTTCGTGATTTCCGATACGCTCTGTTATTTTTATTATTTATTTAATGTATAAATAGAATAATAATTCAGAAACATTGTATGTTAAAAATTATTTGGATACATTAACACGTATTATTTAAAATGTACATGTTTGACTCATATAGCCGGTGCAAAATCTTATCGTTCGACATACGATAGGTAGTTAGAACAGATATCAATATTTAGCGTTCCGTCACTGTTTGCTGGGTTGTTTGCCGCTGATGATTCATGAACTTTTGAAATCTTTATGATGATATTTTCATTAGGATAATAATAATGATAAGAGCGATAATATTTTAATTTAAGAAAAGAGAAAAACTTTTCAAATTTTTCAATTTTCATATTTTATAATTTACCTTGTAATTTTACTTTATTTTATTTTAGGAACCTTTAAATTTGTTATCAATTATTCTACATAGGAGAGATATTTTTGGATTTTTTAAATATAAACGATTTTTAATGTATTTTATACATACCTGTAATTGAATTCTTGAAAAATGACTCAATGAGTCATCCGAGTCATGGAAGCTTCATGCAGAAGGTCAAAACGCGATGATCCAGGATTAGAATATTCGCTGCATTTCGCCTACGCCGCACGATTATGCGCGTCAGCCCGATTCCCCGTAAAGATCGTCTAATTTGGCACGCGATAAACACTCGCTGGAAGAAGGCCGTCGCGCGTCGATCGACATTCCGTGGCTGCAGCCGCAGTGGCGCGTCTCTTGAATAAGTTTGTACAGCATATAGCGATAAATTTCGTGAATTTAACCTGAACCTATTAAGCTATAAATTTATTGAAGAAAAGGACCTTCGACCTTGTAACTTTTCGCATGAGAAACACCACTTATAATGCCAGAAAGATCGGATATCTTTCAAAAAAACATTGTCTTGGCATGGCGCAACAAGATAGACTTGAAAGGTGAAAGGGGAGAATCTGCAGCTGCATTTCTGCCTACAAAAGCAGAGATGATAGTGATCGATAACTGCGTAGCCCTACTCTGCAATCGTGCACGTGTCACTCTAGTGATCCTCCTTTCTCTATCTGCCTTTATTTGCTTCCGTTTCTTTCTTTTGGAGACATGCATCTTCGCGAAAGTAGTTTTTGAAATCGTTCATGAAACTCAAAATGAAATTTGAATACATATATAAAGAAAAATTAAATAAAACATGATAAAGTCATTCTATAGACATTTGAGATAAGAGTTTTATTAAAATTATCTTAAAAGTTTTAGAAAATCTTTTAAAAAAATCTCTCTAAAATTGAAAATACGAAAATTTATATAACTTTTGACATGATTTTAATTGCAAGAACTTATTTTTGGATTTTGTTAGCTTTAATTGTAATTATATGTATTATTATGTATTATTATGCGGGATTATTAGCTTATTTATTTATTCCATATCAAGTTTCTCTATTAATGTTGTAATTGCAATTTAATATTTAATGATTTCAATATTAATATTGGATTATAACGAGCAATTATTACATACTCGCACACTACCAATATTCTGTGACTGTGCTTGTGATTCGTATTTGGTTTAAATTAAATACGATCGATATTCTCATTTTGCGTTGACATTGAGACCGATTTTCATATTAGGGAAATGAAATTCGTCATCAGCTGTGTTTTTCGCAAAATGTTCGATGAAAATGTTTGCTATACATACGTTAATCCATGCACACGTATATGTGTGCACGTCTGCATACAAAGAAATTTGTTACGTGAATATCACGCAAAGCACGTGGCGCCCTCGAGCAATCGAAGCTAGAGGATGTGACTAGTTAGAAACTTTCTTATCTACTCATCCACCTCATAAGGGAGGTGCTTTTTACATGGAAAATATTATAGATTTTCAGAATCTTTTATTTTTTTAAATATTATAATGTATTATTACCATCCCTTTCTGCGTAAAAAATGTCAAATCATATTCTCAAACTCTGACAATTTTAATTAATTTTTTTTTAAATAAAAATCCACAAATTTTTTTTCTCCGAAAAGAAGCATAATAAATATACAGAATACATTTTATAAATAACATGAGAAGATAATATTAATTTTCCGTTTGATAATTAGATACATTTATTTTTTTTACCGATTGAATTTATAAAGTAAAAATCGAATATATTAAGCAAAAAAAAATTTTAATGCATTTTCTTTTTGTTAGAAAACAATAGTTGCACAAACCGGATGCAACACACTCAAAAAGAATTCGTATTTTATGCCACAATAGTGTCACTTCGTGAAATTCATTATCTCATAAATAATGCGGAGCTTGATTTATTCTTTAGCTCAAAACCGTAAGACTTTTATCGCCAGAGAACTGAAAATTTAAGATTGATAATAAAATGAGAAGAAATTGTAAATAATAATAGAAATAATATAGTTTAGATTAAAATTTGATTTTCAAATTTTTTGTTTTGTTTCAAAAATATCTCCGAAAAACCGCATTGCTTATGAGATGACCCAAAATAAGCGAGACCGAGAATTATTAGGATGACTCGTACCGCAAGAGACGCGTGTTCCCACATACGAAACGATATGTCAACTGGAATGTATAAACCGGCATTTCGCCACTCTGGCGCATCGCCAGAAGGGAGACGTTGCCTCTGAATACGTCCTCGACGAAATTATGCTAAACACTCGTTCGTTCCGTCAACGGAAGCGACGTGTGCGCTCACGTGCAAGAAAAACACAAATGAAAGCCAGCACCCGCAAAACAGGCGTATGAATACGAAAGCTCTAATCTGCATTCCGGATTCTATATATCATCCGCATAGGATTTCTATGCTATCCTCATTGAATGCCGATATTTCCTTCCGCGATTCATACGTGAACGATCTCAAAATCCGAATATTCGAGCACGCTGAAAACGTCATCGCCGTCGATTGTAACGCGCGACTTTTACGTAACGCGGGACAAGCTTGAAGCGGACAATACTGGTTTGATCTCACAGCCAATTCCGCGGTAATATCCCTGTCCCACGAAAAGCGGCGGCCTTTCATTCATGAAGCAGATCTCGTTTTGACAGAACGCGAGGCGCATTTCGACGCGAAGAATGCGTGCTGCGGCAGTACTGAAAGAGAACGAGGACCCCGCGTGTCAATTGACATTTATTCCGGGCGATACGCCATGAATTCCCATCACGGTACATAATAAGCAAGGTGAAAGGTGGAAGAAAGAGAAAGAGAGAGAGAGAGAGAGAGAGAAGAAAAGAGATAGAAATCAACATTATTCAGCGATATTCTAAAAATACGACATTAACACATTAAACGCCGCATGAGTTTCAAAACGAACTTTATAAAAGCTCAATTAAAGACGTATATTCTACATATTCATTATTATACGGCAAGTAAATGAAACTCTGGATAATTATCGTGTTATCGTGTTCGCTTGGCTCTTTGTCGACATGCAACTACGTGTAGCTATTTAAATATTTCTATTAAAATTACTATAGATATAGAACTAAAATTAATTAATAACCAAATGAAAATAATATTAATATAGATTAAAAGATTAAAATTATTATAATTTAGTTGATAACCGACTTTAAGCATATTTTAATACATGCAAGTGTACAAAAAAAAAAGAATAGAAATATATAGAATAAATAGAATAGAATAGAATAGAATAAGTAGAAGCTTTATTTCTTATATATTGAAGAATTCGATTCAAGCATATTGACATATAAAACTGAAAATTTCAATTTCAATTCTTGTAGTAACATTCCAATTTTCAACAATTACAATAGTGCTGACTGAGGAATTCCGTCGGGATTAAAGAGTTAAAACGCCGTAATCCGCCGCGACGGACAGGCGGAATTGGAGGCAAAAATCCAGCCAGCGATTAAATCATTCTGACAACATGACTGTCAGACAGTTATAAAGCGATGCGAGGCTTTAACCGGCTCGTCGTCGCGCGTGTGGAAACAATAACTCTGTAATTGGGCCAATAATAAAATAATCGTTAGAGACTTGGGAGTTGCATGCTTGTATGTTTGTCCGCCTCTCTTTTTCTTCCTCTTTCTCTCTTCTTTGCGTTGCATCTTCGTGTGCACTTAAGCGTGGAAGATGTCAGTTTCATTGGCGTAAAAGACGACTTACGCAATCACGGTTTGTCATCGTAGAAAATTTCAAAATTAAATTGCAAAGAAATTTTTCAAGAAAAGAGGTTATAAAAATGCTGGCAATGATAGTGTAATTAGCATGTATCACATGAATGGAATCTTTAAATTAAATGGAATCTTTAAAAAGCATATTTTAATTAAAATCTTAATCTTTTAATCGATTTTTTATCTGTTAATTTTTTTAAAAGGGTAATTTATTTATTTTTCTTATAAAAGATTTCTTCTTTTATCTTAGAAATCTTAATATTCTTTGTTTTAATTTTATTCTTATCATTCTACTATTTTAGATTAGGCTATTTGGGAATGAGGATTAATAAGTGACTAATAATAGTTTAACTTCTTTTTTTATTACATCCTGTTTTTATAGCAGAAGAATAGCGATAACATGCGCAGTTATTAATTAAAATATTAGAAAGTATCGGAAAGGGACAATGATAATGTAAAGATAGGTCTGTCGAAGGTTGAAATTCACTGAAACTATTCGAAACAGTTCTGGTTTTCCGGACTTCCGACAGTCGATACGGTGTCGGCGATTTATCGGGCACAGAGTGCTCTGGTATCGCTGATTCCGATCGACAAAGGCCTTGGAAAAGCTAGCCATTATACACAGGGTGGTCTCTCGCTGCTTATCGAAAATAGTTTCGTGCATTATTTCCCTAAAATGCAAGTTTAAGAAAAAAATCAGAGCATAATTATATGCACAGAATTAAAAAGCAGTAACTTTAGTCCTACATTTTTCGGTTAATTTTTTTATATAGATTATATATGTAAACTTGGGTAATTTAGATTAGATATCCCATGATTATTGAAAATAAAATAGAAAAAGGCGCTCGATCGAATCTTTTTTCTAAGAAAAGACAAATTCTTATCAAAATATTTCGATAGCTAATACACAAGCCAGCACTTTCGGTGGATTGAATAAGTGATAATTGAAACATTTTTAAATAGGACATAGATAAGAGGGATGATGGTCTTCGCAAAAAGAAGGTGCTGACGTTGTCGTCTGGTTTAAGCTCCACCCGTGGCTCGGGATCGGTCGATGAAACCCTGTGAACCCCACCTTAAACTCTATCTTCGATAGAAATGTATTATGCAACGCACGCGTACTCACCACCGGTTTGCTCTTAAGCTGGACTTTAATACTTTGTCCTCCTCGCTGTCCTAGCACGTGATATCATTCCGTGAAACGACACGTAAGTGCCTTTTGACATTAAATATTTTAATCGTAGGCGGCTCTATCCCTCTCTCGCATTTACCGGACACGATTATGGTCGTCTATATCCGTCCGCTGAAAGAACGGCACATCCCTCGGCTATATATTGTACCGCTATTAACAGGCTGCGAGCAGGGAGAGCGTATATTTGTTAACAAACAAATGTACATTAAAGCACTTCATATTTCCACGTTATTAGAATAATCAAAACAAATTAAAAAGTGAATCTTCTTTATGTTAAACATAGCGACGAGAAAGATATAAAATGCAGTTGATCTTAAGTATATTGATGCGTTGCGAGGATACTTGCATAAATATACTTCCAATATACATGTCGTTACAAACTTTAAAAATTTTTTAGACTGTGACGTATATTTGAAGTTTACAATTTTTAATTTGCATGTGATCAATTGAAATGTGAAGCGACAAGCGTAAAAGAGTTTATAAGCTTTTATTATTTTCAAAAATAATAATGTGAAGTAGTGCTTCCGGGAAATGGTCGTTCTTGCAAGCTCATTCGAACGTATTTTCACTTCTCTTTCAGTAGACACGCAGAAATAATATTTTCTAAAAAAATAATTTCAACAACTTGCATCTCCTCTCACGCGTGACATGAGTCCTCGACGTAGCCTTGATATGAGCGAAATTACAGGGCGCTTCATTTACGAGTAGGATGCGGGAGGCTCCTTCACTTGTGCGGATCATCCGCGAGATGCAGCCGTCCTGGACATCATACGTCGGTCCCCTTTGATCGTCGAGATTACAGGACGATGTTGTTTGCCCATGTTGTTTGTGCCGTACTTTACACGTGACACTTTATGTTCATCAAGAAGCGTCGGTGCACGCTAGATCGCGGATCAAACGCGCGATTTCATTGCGAAGCGATGCAACTTGTTCGCAGATCAAGCGTCGCGTCGAAAGAATTTGCATCGTGTCTATGATTTATCTGCTCCGACTGAAAAACGCGACAGGGTTGCAATAAGCAGCCTTACCTGTTTGCCTTTTGACTGTAAACTTGAAAAACCTAAGAAGATAAATCTCGAATCTTTCGCTTTTTCTCTTATATTTTAATTAAACAATCTTTTCGCTTGCTATTATGTAGTAATAGTTATCGCGTAGAAAAATTATTTTTGTAGTATCTCTCAATTAGCGATAGCACGGTTAATAAAAGCGTTTTCGATAGCAGAATTTGACGCGGTTCACAAACTAAATATTTATCGTGTTGTACGTGCATTATCGTGTGAGTATCGTTTAATCATTGCGCTCATCCAATATCCTCTAATTCATTTCTGCCTACCGAGTCCGTGGCAAAACAAATATTGGCACTGCCGATGTCGGAATAATCCAATTTCAACTCTTCATCTTCTTCGATCCGTCGAGTATAAAGCACATTAAGTCGCGCCTCGTTGCTAATGCATTTTTTGAGATTTCAAAGTGAGAGACAGGGAGGTAGGAAGGAGAGAGAGATATATATTAAATATTTACACACATATATTATAATTATAAATTTCTTTTATGTAAGGAGTATAATATAAAAGAGTAATAAATAATGTTATATATGTGAAGTAATTTGTTAAATTAAATTTGCGAGACGAGAAAACGTCAACACACACGTTTTTATTTGAGTTTAACATTTGAGTTACAACAAGAACAACATCAAAATAAAGTTGCATCCACTCCATGTTTTCTTGAGAAGTGTCAAGGCGAGCCGAAAGTTGTCATCGACTTGGATATATTTCACAAATTCTCGTGTTAGTGTTTTATCAGGAGACATAGGAAGATATATAGGAAAACATAGATCTTTTTAGCGAAAATGGGAAGTTAAATTGATGACGCACACATTGCGCTGTAAAAAATGTATGTAAAATTACAACTATTAGAATGAGCAATTTTAGACCTACTATTATAGGTGTAAATTTACTCATATAAGTAAAATTGCTTGTAAGTAAATTTATTTTCTTGTACAGTATTTTTATAATTAAAATAATCGCATAAGTAATTTAAAGTTGAAGGTAAATTTACGAAACGTTAATGTAATAATAGTTCTTTTATATAGATAAAAAACGATCGCTCGCGTTGGTAACTACACTGATTGTGAGAGAAATTTCTGATGACGCTATCCAGAATTCAGAATCGGTTTACCAAACAGTATAGTGAATAATCGTGTAACAAGATGTCTAATCAATAATATCAAACTATCTGGTAAGCGCTGTTGTCTGATTAGAATTACAGCAATGTTTAGATATGTTTACCAAACCGTCTAGTATAACGTACGATTCATTTGATTCTCACAGTCTCTCTACATAAATCACACTGAAATTATTCCATATGAGCCAACCATTCAATATGAGCCAACATATTTAACGTGATATCCGATGATACATAGAATATTTATAAGAGTCCTAACTTTATAAGTTTTAATCTATTGAAAATTATTTGTCTCCTAACCTCTTGGAAAAATCCGAAGAAAACATACACTACACACACGTACATGATATATCTCTTCATAATATTTACTTTGAAATTCGAATCGATGTATTTTTCGAAATTCCACACTGTAAATATTTAATGGTTTCACTGTCCATTTTTCTATAATGTCGATGTCTTAACAAATGCACTAATAAAACAGAAAAGAAAGCATCTAAGCGAAAAACAAATGAATATCGCGGTACACAGGTACCACACGTCTAGAGAAAATGACCAAACTGTCTAGATATCCATGACCAAATGTCTCTGTACCGACTATGACGCGTTAAGGCGCCATTATCAGAATTTTGGATGTGTGAATCATATATCGCTATAAGTTCACTACACTTCGTCTCACAAAACGAGTATAGTTTCAATCACCAAAAAATTTCTCTCATTGTCAGTGTATTATACAATTACTTTAGTTTTCATGTAACTACACTTTTTTATGTAAAAATTCAATTGTGATATGTACATATCATCATTACATTATGTAATATACCTAAACTCAAATACAATATCATTTTTTACTTTAAATACAGTAATTTTTTACTAAATATAAAGATATATTTATATAATAAGAGATAAAGGTACTACAAATAATAAATGTAAAAATTACACAATTAATTGCGGAAAATTATAAAATTGCGTAATATTATTTAAAAAAAGTATCTTTATCTCTTATTATGTAAATATATCTTTATATTTAGTAAGAAATTACTGAATTATATTGTATTTCCATGAGTTTAGATAACTTTACAAATTTTTGTAATATTATATAATATAATGATGATTTTTACATAAAAAAGTGTAGTTACACGAAAATTAAAGTAATTGTATAGTAGTTACCAAGCAGGCGAGCGATCGTTTTTTATCTATATAAAAGAAATATTATTACATTAACGTTTTGTAAATTTACCTTCAACTTTAAATTAGTTATGCGATTATTCTAATTACTGTACAAGAAAATAAATTTACTTACAAGCAGGAATTTTACTTATATGAGTAAATTTACACCTACGATAGTAGGTCTAAAATTGCTTATTCTAATAGTTGTAATTTTACATAGATTTTTTTACAGTGTGTATACTGACTTGAATGTTCGATATATTAATTTAAATTCAATAAAAATAGATACAAGGAGATGAAACATATAATTAGTTTAGAAAGTGGAAATAATTCAAACTTGTAATCAACACCACATGACTCACACACAAATATTTTAATTATTTAGCTTATTGACATTTTTAATTATCTAAAAATGGAGATTCGATGTAAGATATTTTTTATATTTTATCGTGGTGAAGTTTATGCGTCTCGGATTAAAGAGACATTTTATGTATAGGGTTGGGTTGCGTCAGATCGTCGACAAGGGAAGCGTTGAATTTATTAATCACATCGTGACACTTCCGGCATGAAAATTGATGGAGAATACATTGATTTCTAAGACACGTGTATAAGGATTAAAATTGGATAGTTATTTACTAGATGCGTGGCGTAGTAAAGTAAACTTAATACCGTGCCGTGTTATTGACACGTAGTTATAGTTGTTGATACTATATAATTACAAATAGCGATGTATAATAATTAGTATATGCGGAAAATTTTCCTGAAGCAAACAATATCAACAATTAAAGCATCTTGAATGCTATTGTACTTTCGTTATAAATAATGTTCCCAATAATTAGATTATATTACTATTAAAATGTTGTGAAACGAATAATAATATTTTATAATAAGTATTAATAAATAATAATGAACTGAGAAATTTTCATCTTTTTAAGGACATAAAGTATATAATGAAAAAAAATTAAAATTCAATATTGAAAGTTAGTCTTTATTAGAGAAATGTTGTGAAATGAATAATAATATTTTATAATAAGTATTAATAAATAATAATGAACTGAGAAATTCTCATCTTTTTAAGGACATAAAGTATATAATGGACAAAAATTAAAATTCAATATTGAAAGTTAGTCTTTATTAGAGATTAGAGATAATGTTATATTTCTCCATGAACAATTAATTAATATCGTTAATTATTTTCTGTTACAGATCAGCAGTTGAATGGTACGCAGTTGGAACATCTGGTACCGATATCTACAAGCGCGTGTAAGTAATCCACAGCATTTAACAATAATCGCATTAAAGTTTTACGTGTAATAAGCGCGAGGCGAGCGCGAAGAAAGGCTTCAATTATTCGGATCGTTGAAGGATCGTGTGGACAGAGTTAAAATTTTATATAGATGAACAAAAATAAGACAGACGTTTTAATTAGAAGATACATCACATTTAAATCTTGATTTGAAAGGTGCATATATCGACAAAGAACAGATTCGGACACACGTTATTTTATATGAGTAATACGAACATGACAAATCAAGGGAAAAGCAAAGGATATAATTAGAAAATTAATCGTTTAAGAAACACGGATTATATTTTAAATTATTCTGTTTGTTTATAATAATTCTACATCACCGTAATGCAAGTATTGTACATTAAACGGCAGTATATATCTTAAAAGAACTGAATGATAAATAAACAATTTTCAGGATAAACTGCAATAATGTTTAAAAAAATGATAATATTTTTTATCACTATGTTATTTTAATCAAGTAAATGGGAAGGTGTAATTGTTCTTCTGTGCCCCATCGTGCGCCTCACTTTCCCCTACCTAAGCGAAAACGTTGAGTAACGTTGACTTCGAAAAAGAAAACGTTGCTAATTCGACACAAGTCGACGTGTCGTCTCCTCGCTCGCGTCATAAAAAAGAATACGCGCTCGGAAAAGCGCCTCCGGACGCGAAACGTTTATAACCCGTGCGTGTAATCGGCGCTGTTTCGAACTAGGTCGAGGAGACAGTCCCCGTTTCGCCTCTACACACTCGCGAATTTATTGCTCGCGGCCGAACAACAATCGACGATTCGGGTCAGGACCGGGCTCTGTGTTGTGCCCATCCGGAAGTCGATTGAAGCGGCGCAACAAAAATCGGCACATAAATATGTGATAGGCGCCGTGACACATTGAGTATAAAATTTGCTACAGGAGGAAACTACAATACGGTATGCCGAAATGTCAGATCAGAAATTTTTTTTCTGATAGTGATGATTTGTTGAATTAGATTTTTAATAATTATAATAATTAAAAACAATATTTCGAATTATATTCGATTATACATAATCACTCGTAATGTTATTTTAGTAATTTTAATTTTAAAACTTTATAAATTACGCGAATCTCAAGAACTTGCTGCAAATGCATAACGTCTAAATACCAGTTATGAAGTAAAAAACAAATAAATTATATTGACATGCTCTCAACGAATGCATGTTTAAAATGTAATTATGCGCGAAGGATATAAGTACGGAAAAATACAAGCGGACAAGAATATAAATGAGGAAAAAATTATTCGCTTCTCCATTCGTTGCCATGCGAGACATATAAACTGTTTAGGAAAACAGCAATTAGCGACAACTTGTCGTTTTAATTACGCATTTACGAACGTATGGTACGAATGATTACTGCATTTAATAATAGCTGGACAGTCAAGGTTGAAGCATAATCCGGCTGATTATCGTAGTCGCGTCTGCCTGGACCAATACAATCGCGAATACTACAGGTTTATTCTAAATGAGTCTCGCCCCACACATGTGTTTTAGTACAACTATGCTCGCGATTTCTTGATAAATACATTATTGCTATAAATTCTAGCTAATCTTGATCTGATTTCTTGTAACAGACGAGAAAACATCTTAAAAAAAATATCTTAATTAGATGTGCATAATTAGACATCATGAAATATTAATCGTATTAATTAAACGCATTGGCCATAGTAAATATGCAAGAAATATTAAAAACAGAATTTTGCTGAAGAACATAAATTCAAAGTGTGTATTATCACAATAAACGTGAGTAGAAAAAAAAAATAAAATTTAGAAATTATTAGGAACAAACATGTAAAAGTCTAGTTAAGATAATTGAATAACACAGTGCTGGAATTTATTTGCAACTTTCGGTCAGCTTCTGCCGCTCGTAANAAATAAACGCGGCGACCGCGGCGCTTCGTCTCGCGCGTGTGACAAATATAATGGGACAATATGCGTCGCGAAAGCTTCTATTAAAATTGTATTGCATTTGATTTTCTAAGACGTTTACATGAATTTACGCATCAATGAAGCGTAAATGTGAATTGCTTCCTCTAATATTCCTGTTAATATTTCATCTCTCGTAAATTCATGTAAACGGCTTAGAAAATCAAATGCGATAAAATTTTAATAGAAGCTTTCGCATAAGTATTGTCCCATTATATTTGTCACACGCGCGAGATGAAGCGTCGCAGTTGCCGTTTATTTGTTACGAGCGGGCGTGAGTCGAGAAATGTGGCCGAAAGTTGCAAATAAATCCCAGCACTGTTATAACATATTGAATAATAACATGTCTAAAATAACTTCAACATATTAAAGTCTATGAAGGTAGCAATCCAAAATGCGAATCCACTTTTAAAAAAGGCTGTTTAGTCGAAAGTATTATGGCCCCTTTTCACTTGCTTCACTTTTTAAAAAGTTACTTAACTTATTGAGCTATTCGTAATTTTTCAAAAACTAAAGCAAAAAAACAGCAAATAATGAGCAAATAACTTTCATATCTTATTCGTCACGTTGTGATAATTTGGCTCAGATAGCTTAATATACATATAAGTACGTATATAAAGCTATCTGTGTCAAATTATCAGAACGCAATCAATATTAAGTATATATATTTTTTTAAAAAGTGAAATAAAAAAATTATTTTTAGAAGCAAAATATAGCAAAAAAATTAACAAATAATTTTTGTGTCTTATTGATTACTCTCGCTATACAAAGTGAGCCATGCGAAAAAACCAATCAACATCGCGAAAAAGAGGCAATAATACTTCGAAAATTTCGAGTATCGATTTAACACGCCTTTTTTAAGAGTGGATTCACGCATATAGACATTGTCCATAATAATAATCGCATATTTTTAAACCTTTGTACATAATCTTTTGATATGCATAAAATGACAAACGTCCGATGCGTCTCTCTAAATCGCAGTCATTCCATGCAGAAATTCGATGCATTTAATTCGATAATAAGCTTATTTCGATAGATAATTCCTAAGTGAAGCCCTTAGTGTTTTAGTATTAAGCCATAACAACGCGAATTTGTTGCTGGTTTAGCTGATCGAGGAGTTTCGTTATTGTTCACGCGCATCGTTGAGCTGAATGTGACAACTGTATATTCGGCAATTAATTACGATCGTCTGCTTTTGAATCGCTCGAAAGATTAAAGGAATACTAATTCACGCTTAAAATTGCCGCTTGGATGATAATAGCATTGATTTCGATCATCAATATAATGTGTACTAATTGAAAATTCTCTGTAAGTGAAATTATAATTATTTTATAATTAATAGAGGATAATATAATTATTTTATAATTAATTGTAATGTAATCGCTTTCACGCAATTTCATAACAGCGCAATAATCGTTACGCGCAATAATAAATGCTGCGATATACATTACAGTACGAAATAGTTGAATAAAATAAAAAGTATAAAAATAAAAGCGTAAATAAATAAAAGATGCGCGTTTCTAAAACATGTATCATGTGTAGAATCGTGTGCTGTTTTATCATATTTAATGTACATTTCATATATTTGTCCTAAACAAATTTATTGAATTTCTATCTCAATCTAATCCTGCGACATGCCTTACCATACACATCTCATAGAAATTGTATATCATCCGATATTTCATTAGTCAGATAACTCGTTTCTTTCCCGCCGAACTCGCGACTCGCTACAAAAAAGTTAAACGGCGAGACGTGATTTCAAGAAGAATAATGCACTTCCACTGTCGTTAAGAGAATCATTTTCCGGGAAAATTTCGATCACGAGATTAATACCTACTTGATATTGTATATTGTATATTTTTCTTCGTATAAGGCAGCGGCTTTTCGATGATGTACGCAAGTGCGTGCGCCGCGAGATGATCCCTGAGCTTTTCCAACATTTAATATCCTGCCGGAAGATGAAATACTTTCAGCCTCCGCTTTGTTTCCACGAAGAAAATAGACGAAGCCGCGTAGCGAATACGCGATTTCTTTCCCGCAGCTTGTTTCCTTTTCTTTGCTTTCACTTTGTTTCTTGTTGCTTTATTGTGCTTTCCACAACTCTTCGAGTTTCGTGAAGGGGCTCACAGAAAGAAGCTTATTAGTTTTTTAATCTTTTTACTCGTCATTAATTATGACGTGTAAGGCACATTTTAATCGCGTTTTCCTGTGTAAGATGCCGCGCGAATTAATCCAATTAATCAAGACTGTCGCTACTGCCATGGATGCTAATCCTAAACCTGTCACGACTAAGAAAATTATCTTGAAGCTATATCGCAGTAAAGAGAAAGATCATTAATATATAATTACAGATTACATTCGAAAAATTCAGAAAAAACATGTATATTCTAAAATCATATCAAGTTCTCTTATAATAGTTTTCTATCAATAATTTGTATTAATATAAAAATTCTATATCATAAAGCAAACTAAATAAGATGTTGAGATTCTAGCAAATTATCCAATCGATGTTGCTAAGTAAATTCTCGTAGTAATCTCGTACAGCGAAGTCTCTAATCTTTTTCATATTGCATTTTTTGTTATTGCCAGGCAGAAAATGGAACGTTCGACACGAAAATAACAAATTGAGACGGATCATCTCTCCTTTATCGATGACTCGTATCCCTTGTGTAACAGCACTTAAAGCGATAACCCATTAGCGATGTTAGGATGGATGGTACGAAAAAGTAAAAGTAATAAAGTGAAAATGTCAAGGCGTGGCGTGTGATGTGTTCGGCATTTTCCACCTTTTGCGTGTCTCCTCGCTCGAAATATCGCGCACGAGGTGCGCGGGAGAGGGATGTTTCCAATTATTGTTACTTTTTCGATCACGAACGACAGGTAGATGCCTCGCCGCGTCGCCTCGCCTCGCCTCGTTCACGTTCGTTTCGAANGTAACGAACGCGAAGTTCATTGTCTGCGACCTTATTCGAGTGCGCCGGGTGTAGACGATCTCTCACGTTGACGAATGTAGGCCTCGGTCGGTTAACTGGATCACGGCACGCAATTTCTATCCTAGACCTTCGTGCGGCTTGACGCGACTAGATCCGTCACGATTATCGCGCGAAATCCGCAGGTGTGAGTTGATCTTGATTTCTGCAAGCGCGATGCAATATTCAAATCCGACGACGGCATTTATCCTGTACGTGTCACGCGATTTCTTATCAGATTTGTTTGTAGTTTGTGATATTTCCGAGAAACTTATTTCCCATTCATCGCCTATTATTCGTTATTTATTTCTTTACACCAGAAAACGAAGTTCTTAGCGTAATGACGTTTACGCGATATAAACACAATGGCGTTTATACAATGGTACGTTATACATATGTATGTACAACTCGTGATTTTCCGTACGAAACGACGCGACGGTTTTTAAACGTCAGGCTCTTAAACTTTTTCCGTCTAGTTTGAAAGAATTTAATTGAATCCTATTACAAAATTACATGTCCAAATTTAGATCTTTAAGAAATTTAAAAATTTTCTATAAGAGAAATCCCTTTTCTTAGGAAGGAAATTTAATTTTTCAATGAAAGTTCTCAATTTAAATAAAGAATTTGTTCCTTACGGATTACCCTGTCCATCGTAAAGTCCGTTGGACGCAAGAGACTTGGAGCTGAATTATACATAATAAAACCGACACGTGGGACGTCTATAGTATAGACGCGATGCAAATGTCGGTATATAATCGCGCAATCCGATCTCGCTGCGATCGATCATTTTCTCTTCCGATCGCGGGGTCACGAGGGACGTGACGCTGATGGCCCATCGTGACCGCCGTTGTCGTCGTCATCATCTTCGACCAAGTCAGACCCTGAACTGGAAACGAGGTTCATTGTCTGTGACCTTACTGCTCGTCTGCTGTGTGTCGCGCTTTTATTCGTAGATGCGAAGAGGCCTCGATTGTTAACTAGCGGCTGGCATGCGATCCACCTACACCTTTCTTTCCTCGTCGAGAGCGCCGAGATTCGAGCCTCGAAGGGCGGTCGAAGGCCTTCCGAAAACCTTGGTCTTGATCGCGTGATGTCAATTTGTTCTGTCGAGCGGAAGTCAAAAAATTATTCTCTTTCGGATCATTCCGTTTCTGTGCCGAAAAGAGAATAAATTAATTTAATTAGAATTAGGAAGGATCAACTATTTGGCAAAGTTTGTCTTTTATGAATTATATTAATCGCCAAAATTAATTTCCGTATATTAATTATCTATATCTGCTAATATTAATTAATCTGAAATCAGATGTTAGTTAATTCCATATGTAATTTAAACAACCTTCCATTTCTTTCATTATAATTATATTAATTTGATATGTGAACAATGTGAAACAAATAGATGGAAAATGTATATTTTGTTGCGTAAAAAGTTATTTCGCAGATGAAAGTTTCGAACGAACGAAAATGAAGAGTNGATGTAAACAAAGTGCGCCGGAAATTACGAAAATAGTTTTTACATTAATTCAATCTTGTCATTAATTTCGAGATATCAATCGCGTATAATTGCCCACTCTATCAAGCGGCGGTAACGAAGAATAGCTACATATTAAACGAACATACGAAATTATCGGAAGCTCAACGGGGATCGCACGGTACAAATTATTGGTCTGCCAATATTAATTTATAACGGTCATTACTTTCCTACGCTTTATCAATTTATAATCAAATTGGATCGAAATGTCGCTGTTGTTTCCAACACTAATAAATATTTCTGTCGTTTATGCAGATGTCGCATTATTCGCAGAAACGCAAACCTGACATTTCTTGCACGTGTCACTTGATAGCAGATTTCGATAAATTAATCTCTTCTTATTTCACGAAATTGAGATTGAAATGCTAAACGTCAGTTTGGCACACGTGTGCCTCGAGACGAAAAGCACATCTAGAAATAAGATTGTATTGATTCTAAATTGAGAAACGGGAATTGTGCTCTCGCAATTTCTCGTTTCGAAAGCGAGAACACTTTGGTTGTTGCTTGTCAAACGAGTCATCTGGCGCACGAAGTTCGATTACGAAGTGGAATAGGTTTGATTGTGATCAGACGAGTCCTACGGGTCGGACCATTAATGGCGCGAGCGCAGGTCACAATCTTCGCGTGGGATACAGTACGTCGTTAAATGAAAGGAAATCGAAGTTGCAATCAGCACGGGATACGGATACGGTAGTGCGATACCTCTCGCCTCCTTGCCTTCTTAAATTAAGTGTCCTAGAATCGTGGTCTGGGCGATATACGCACAACGGATACATATGTCACATACCGGGCCCGACATATAGGTATTCTACGAAGGGAATGCCGCGCTCGCGTCGAGATATTGAATTCCACATGCGGACACCCTTTTCGAAACGAATTGTATCGATACTCCATTGATTTCGTCGCAGTTTCATTTTGACACATTTTCTCCTTTTGAAGACGATTTTACGGTATTCGAGACACTATAATAGAAAGAAAAGCCATAAAAGTATGCACTTTATAACTTTTATTAAAGACTTTAAAAAGCACATTTCCTTATATTAATACTGTGTTATCGTCAATTTTTAAAGTTGTAAAATGATGGGTGAACTCATAAATTAATGTTTTAATTAACTTTTCGTAGAGTATAATAAACTATTCTAGTTTTCAAGAAAGCATGTCGTCCTCTTTGCACAAAACTCTCTGATGAATGAATATCCCACAATGGGATAATCCATATATATGTTTCGCCGTAAGAGACATTGAACAAAGAGATAAATGCTATCGCGGCTGGTTTTTTTCTTTGACTGATGAACTGCTACTACCGTTGAAACCATTTTTCTCCGGTATCGCTAAAAACGTAGCTCCGAGCTTCCGGTGGTTAACAGGTGAGCCATCCAGATCAGATTCGGCGAGACGACGGTTTGCCTTGCCAAATGGCAGCGGAACGCGTTAACAACCCGCAGGCCGCATCTGGCACGTACGCGTAGGTAGTCAATATGCCCACAAACACACACATACACACACACACACGTACAAGCATGTGTACATAACGTATCTACGGTTGGAGAGAGAACTCCTAACTCGCCGTTAGCGAGTCGAGTAGTAGGGTGGCGAAGTGGGTGGCGGTTAGGTGGTGAGCGGATGGGTCGGTCGCTGGCGGGTGGTAGCCTACCTCTAGTCGGGTAGTAGTAGGTGCGCACCCTACACGGCTACCAGGTGAGTGGGGCAGAGGCCAACCCCCGACACCCGACGCGAAACGCGAAAAACCACTTGTGCGTGTGTCGATCCTGGCTGTCGCGTCGTGTCTCCCGTCGCTCCGATAGTTTATCCTGATCCTCATTATCATTACGTCGCGAGACTCGATCCTCACGATCCTTACGAGAGAGATAACACCTTTTCCGTTTCCCTTCGTCGTCCCTCTCTGTGTCTCTCTCTCTCTCTCTCTCTCTCTCTCTCTCTCTCTCTCTCTCTCTCTCTCTTTCTATTTCCGTCTTTCTTGCCGGGTCGCCCGGAGAACGGTCTCACAGTGTCCCGCCCGAGGGCGACATTCCAGATCGATCGTAAGTGATCTACGTCTACGTTGTGGTCGGACATAGATCATCGTGTAGAGTGTAAAACATCGACGACGGAGGAAAGAAGAGGGTGCGTTTGTTCGTTTGTTCGTTCATTCGAGTTGATTGCGGGAACTTAAAATAATTGGATAATGTCCGGTTCTTCCTGATCCGTGGTACATAGGTGATTCTTGATTCTGTTCTCTGAAAAAAAATCTGGAGATTCCGTTGAACGGAGGAATGTTTTGGGTGAGTCGAACATTCTATGCGGAAAGAACGTAAGTTGGAATGCAAAATGATGTAAATGTCGAACAGATAGTTTTTAAAAGTTTGTCATGGATTAAAGAATATATTTGTGATATATCAATTTGTATTTGTATTATGTGTAATGTATAATTTGTATTATGTATGTATTTTTATTATATATATAAATTTTATTATATCAAATTGTATTGTATAATACAATATAATTTTATTATATTGTATCGTATTTATCATATAATACAATTTGTATTATATATATAAATTTTATTATATCTGAGAAAAGTAAAATATAAAATAGAAAAGAAATAATTAACAAATCCAAGAATAAATATATTTACATATTTCCACATTACGTAGAAAGTGTTGAAATAGATAAGATAAGAAGAAGCAAAAGATTAAATAACAAACGATAAACAAATTTGAGATAAAATTTAAAAAGAGGAAGGACAGAAAAGCATAAAAAATATTCCGTCTTTTATATCATTTTGTACTTTCAATGTATATTTGATCGTAGGAAGGCACTCACACACATAATACTCTACATTATATATCAATCGATTTTTACATTATTGTTAATGGCTTTCAGAGCGATAATTATTTTAAACAAACGAATTCTAATGTAATGCCTTTTTGCGACAATTTTCTTTCCGATTAGGATATCGACACTCCTCATGGTAAATTTTAATATTAAGTGTATTATAATCGCTTTATCCAAATCTGATTTTAATTTAAGATAATACAATTTTTTTTTCAAGTATCATGATCGTGAAATTTCTGCGATATGACGCCGACAAGATAGCACGATGATTCTTGTAACTTTTGTAAGTTTTAGCTCAAAAGACATTCTGAAAAACTAACAATATAAGTCGTAGTATTCCCGATTATGACCGAAAGTCATGCGACGGAAAAGTTTAATCAAAACTGGTCTTTAGATATTTTTGAAAGGGTAACTTTCAAATTTAAATTGAAATGCAATCCGAATAAATTGTCAAACTGATCCTTGGAAGATCACGTGACGATGTCGATAGTAGAAAAGGCACCGGCTTCATCGATCCATTCCCATTCCGAGCCTATCCGGGTGTAACTAGGCCGCCTTTCCAGGATCCTCGATGGACGATCTTGCCGTAGATCCTGAAGAGGAGTTTTGGAAGTTGTCTCGAGTATCGCCAGATGAGTCTGAGAACTTCTTTACGGGATAGATCGTTCATTCGTGGCGGGAAGGTGATCTAGAATGCAAGCGCGCGATAGTCTTTCAAAAATTTCTTAAAACGCAAAAAATTGCTCAATTTTTTATTTTTAAGCATTTTTATTTAAGGTACTAATTAATTATTGGACAAAAGTAAAATGGTTTAAAAATGTAACAATGGATGTAATTTTACGACGGGATAAAAAATTGCAGAACATTTAGAATTAAATGCTAAATGTCATGCTAAAAACGCTCCAACTAAATACGACACGGATTACGCTAATCTTATTTTATGAGGTTGCGAAGGAATTATACGCGCGAAGTAACACGATATTATATTAATTAATAAAAACAATTATCTTTATACGTTTTCGAATAATAGTATTATTAAAGTTTTTAAAACTGATTATATCTTAATAACAATAGTATGATAATAAGAAATGAATTTTATTTATATAAATAGAAATGAAAAACATACAGGTAGATGGACATAAATGGAAAATGATCGTTCGTGAAGATTTCATGATATAGGATTGATGAACATTAATACAAAAAGATAATATTCGAAGAAGATAAATTGAGAGATAAATTTTTAAACAGAAACAATCGTGTGCTGGCAGAAAGGAAAAAAAGGCAGGTGGTGTACGAAAATGTATAGAGAGTTGTTTGGATATCCACTAGTAGCTGCTTGATACGCGAATCGACTCTGAGATCGATGACACCTATACGAAAATAGAAGGAACGTGCATTAGTTCACGTTTTGTCCGGTTAATTAATCAAGAATCGTGGTAGTTCGTTTATATCGCAGCGATTCACTTTCACAGACGTAACGTTCGTAACGAATGTAGCACAACGCGACGTACTAGAGCGACTTGTTGCACATGCGAATGTGTTAATTTATTAATTTTCCACGAATTCCATCGTCATGCCTTCGTTTCTTTATACGGAGCATTGTACTCGCCATCATTGCTCGTACCTCCGTTATCGATATTACCGCCAAAGATATTATTTCTCTGCTGGATATTTTATTCTTATTATTACCATTTTCTCTTCTTGCTTTCAAAGGCATTGCCATTTGTTTTGTGACATCTATCAGCATTGCTTATGCAAATTGTGTCACAAATGTTATTATTACGTTATGTTAATGGAACCGTGCAATATTTCTGCAAACAACGGCGAGACACATTTCTCCGGGGATCATAATTCACCGTGTGACGGCAAAACGGTCCTGCTTTCGGTCTTTTCGAACTCACCGATCGTTTTAACCACCATTTATCATCTGGGAGGGAGGTGTCGCTGTCAATTTTCAGTACCGACCACGAGACTTTTTCGATTCGTTCGTACGGCAACGTTTTTCCCCTCGACCTCGTTCGGAAATCGAGAGGAAGAGAGAGACAGGGAGAAAGAGTGAGAAAGACAGTAGGTGTACATGCGATAGATCGTTTGTACGTTAATGCGCAGTGTCACATGCGGGATCGATGTTCCGCGTAGACGAACGAGACATAATGATCAGCGGAATCGAAATAACCGTCCGACATTGACTTTATTTACGCGATATCCGCGATTTATATCACGTGCGGCTTTATAACGCAATTTCATAACGCAATTATATGCGCGCGGCACTATAAATCTCGCGTGCTGACGAAAGTACCACGGTGCACACGCATACGAATTAATTAATTCGAAAAATCGCGTGAATGTGACGAAATAGAGTGCATCTCGATCGAAGTCTTGAGAAAATCTTTATTGCCATTCGTGACGCGCGCAAAAGGGAATGAGGTATCACTCAATTACGGACGGAAAGAAATTAAGGGCTCGCGAAAATACTCGATGAATAAAGTTGAACCTCTAATGACACGCGATACTTTCGTATATCTTGCAATCCCATCGCGAGTTTCAGTTGCCGCTAATTAAATCGAACGGCTTTCTTGTATTTTCAGGTCGAAAGTCACGGTATTACAAACACTTGTTGTTCGTATGTATCTGTATACAGGTTTACATGACAATGTGACGTGATACATGCTGGATGAGCGTTACGTCCTATCGACCGCTGACGTGTAATAGAAATAGCGGAGCCGTGCGTTAACTCTTTTTTTTCCTCTCCCCGTAATGTTGCACCGCCGGCAATGAGTGCAACGTAAACCGGCATTACGCTCTTCTAATCAAGCAGATAAAACGGTAAAAGATAAAAATTGAACGAATGAATGGCAGCCCATAAGCGTGACATGCGTATATATCTCGCTTATTTTAAACGGTTAATTTTGTTAGTTCTCCTCGTATTTTTATTTTGTTGCTTTTATTTATTTCCGCGATTTTATCTAGTCTCTCTCTTTTAGTTGCCTTCTTCCCGCCGAGTGAGGTTCTTTATTTTCCTCTACGTTAATTGTCGCTTTGATTTAATTTTTCGAGCTTCGTGGTATATTTATTAACGTTGCAAAAAATGGAATCCCAACGGGTCACACGAGCGCTTGGCCGTGTCCATGAAGCATTAACGAATTGGAAACCAATTTAATAGCGATCGATCGAAATCTTATTTACATTTTCAAGCGTTATTATTCTATAAAAAAAACCGAGGAATAACGTCCGTGATCTTCCAATATATTTTCGATTACATGCAAGTCTAATTATTCAAAATATTAGTTTGCTTTTTTTCTAATTTGCGCATTTAGGCAGCATAAAAATGTAGTAATCGCGTCAAATTTATAATTACATTTTACTATTATATAATTATAAATAATTTAAATAAGTCGTGCAATACTGTCATGATACAATACCTTTATTATAAGCGTTAATTATACCAATAGAAAAGAGAGATTGCAGAAGGATTGCAAATTTTTAAAAAGAGTGACAAATAAATATATCTCTTATAAGGTATTCAAGCGTAACATTATAGATTGGTTCTCAGATTTTTCATAAAAAAATTTATCGCAATTCCTCGGATTTGTCAAATCTGCTTAGCTCGACGGCATTTTCTACTGGATCGTTCACTTAAATGCTTCCAGAATTGACCGTGCGTTCAATCCGATCTGAGCGATTTTTTGCGGATCGCTGAAATCGAAGATCTACCGCTAAGGGTTTATCGGCGACTTTTCCGACGGGGAAAGGGGAGGGAATCTTATTCTCAACCGAGATTTCCCTGACTTTTTTCCCCCTTTTTTCGCGCGCGAAATCCGCGCCGGCACGAAAATAGAAACTGTCATTCGATAAATCGATCCCGCGCACCGCCGAGACCGAGGAGACTGTGGATGTCATTGCTATAGTATTGTCGCTTTCTCGCTGTGCGTGTGTACGCGTGTGAAAGTACAATCTACGTGAGCAGCAGCAGACATCATGAGTGCTTCCGGCGCGATTCCTCTGATCCTAGCGAAGAAGGAGCAAATCGTCGAAGGCAAGTAATTACGCTTGTTTTTTTTTTTCTTTCCGCTTGGTAAAGACGTTAACCTGTTAGAGGGAGAAGGCTAATGGTAGAAACGATTTATTCGGCAAAACCAATTTTACCCGAATACTGTTTTATACGGATTACATCATCGAAAGTTATTATTGTAAATGGATAATAATGAAGATATTAATGAATATTTACGCAGATCTGTGAAGGACATGTATATCGCTGAATAACAATTATTGGTTTTGATAATTTATTTATTAAAATTAACTTCGTCGCGTATAGTTGATAATATCCTCGAAAGTTCACTAATTTATTATAATAAGCGAACGTGATGATTGATGAAGATATTAATAAATATTGACGCAAGTCCGAAAGGCATTTATATATTGATGTTGCAATTTTTTTCTTTCTCTTTTCTTTTTTTATACAGTTTACGGTGATCGGTGATGCGCGATAATAGCATAATATTGAAGCCAATTTTATTGAAGCCGATTAGATAATTCTAAGAAAGCGTGGTTATTATTATATGCTCGTATATTTAACATATAATGCAAATTCCGCGTAATACAGTATGAAACATGCTGTAATAGACGCGTGACCCTTGTGAAGAAAATAGACGTTCTTTAAATAGATTCAACATTAGATATAAGTTTATCTCTTGCAAATGATACCCGCGAATTGTTTGTAGAAATGATCGATGCGCTGTGCTGATACGTTAACCGCTGCTTAAAATATATATCAGCAGAAAGGACGGCTGAATCAATTAAGCACGAAGAAATTGCATGCTTAAGAAACATCAATCTAAATTGCATAGCGCTTTTCGGAGATCTCTCCCTCATAATAACTTCTCCTCTATAATAATTTCTCCCTCAGAGTAATCCTTATCGTGAGAAAGGAGAGAAGATGATTAATCGTACCTTAAACTAGAAATATTTCAGGACCAGTTTTCCTAAAGAAGATTTTCCCCGCGAAAATTGCGCGCTCGCGGGATTGCGATAGAACTTTGTAAATTGACAAAGATCGAATGGCACGGCGACACGGAGGAATCTCTTAATTGCGTTGATCGATGCGCGACTAATCGGTCTACGACGTCGGTGGCGCGTGAAAGCGAGGCGTCGCAATAAACCTGCCATTAACTGAATCGCCGCGGACGATGCGTTTTTTTTTTCTCTTCATTCTTTTGCGCGCGGCTCCAAATTTGGCACGTGCAAGTCATTTCGCGTCGCGAGCGAACGCGTCTTTATTGCACACCTGCAGCGGAAAATACCGCTCGCTCGCGATGATTGCGGCTATTCTTGCCCACTTGGATTTCTCAGCTTAGTACGCGCACGTGATTCCACGAGAAGCGGATTCAAGATAAATATCAACGATCGCGGATAAGCGGACTAATGAAGGAAGGAAATACATACCTCACTTTTCCTCAGTGAAATCACACGATGAAAATAATAATAACCTCCAGCGCAGACTTTCTCGATAATATCACTTAAACGCTGATTTATTTAACTGTCGATCTATTTAATATCCAATATGTGAACGAAGACTCCACGTGGAAAGATTTAAATGTCCTTTATAATTTTAACTCGGCGACCAAATGTGGTGACTATTCGATTGCGGGGAAACTTATTATATTAAATTTCTCAATTACAAATTCTGAGAAGTGAATTTTACTTGTGGATTTTATTTTAAAGTAGCCGCTGAATTTTGCTGAATCGTTTTATAATATACTAATTTTTACAATTTTTATGAATCCAATACGTTGACATATGTCGATGACGATTTAATTACGCGTATAATAAATTTATCCAACGTTTCATGATTTTTATCTTAAAGTTTTATTTGAAATTTAAGGATACATGTTCCGCGATAACTTTCCTTATCTCTGGTGCAGTATAAAGCTTTACCACACCTTACGTTCTCTCCGCGCTCGAGTCGAAGCTAGCGTTGTACGATATGTAAATGCAGGCCACTGGGAACAATGGCATAGAATCTCTGTGGATTAACCCTATCCCGAAGTAACTGTCTATCCGGCGATCTCTCGCGCAGAACGAGCGCTGAATGCCTCGCCCAGCCGTTGAATTTTCAATTGACCTCGTCGTTAATCTCGATTAATCCCTTGGACCCTTTAGTAAGAAGTCTCGGTAGCTCGGTAAAAACTGCGAGCAGATGTACAAAGCCGTTGGCTCGAGTATCGAGATCCGTACAAGTGGTGTGACCCACTTCTGCCGGATCAAATTTTAACGATGAATCGATTCATCTACGAAATTTGTGATCGATCCTTCTTTCGTGCAAGCTTAATATTATTTTTTTTATTATCCATTTTTTATTAAAGTATTTTATATTTTAATTTTCTATCAATTTATATTCAATGAAACTCGAAACGATGATACATTGTCAATTAAATACTCGATACATTTTTTTCACTTTTGCATGAAAATAAATCTCGTATTTAAACGAATAATTGCTTATCTAACGTTATTTTTTATATATTTTTCTAAGCACTCTCTGATTCGGCATACGTTACATGTTTAATATCCGTTTTCCACTTTTTTTCCTTCTCTTTTTCGTTTTCATGTCTCACATTTAAAACATTTTTTTATTTTCTATAATTTTAGGCAAATTTATAGAATTATTCAATCGAAATTAAAATGTATTAAATACATTTATTGATTTTTAAATGATTTATATTATAATACTTTGATAAAATAGTAATTTTTAAAGCTTCTTGTGATTTCTATATAATCAATCTATGCTCAAAATACGATTAGAGAGCTGACTTAAATTTATGGCCGTTTGGTAGAACGTACAATAAAATAATACTGAACGGTACATCGATATTTCAACAAAGTAACGAGCGTAGACACAAGAGTCGATCGAACTGAGTGAAAGAGTCGGTCGTAAACGTGTCTTATCCTATTCCCGATTCTCATAGTCTGCTTCGTCTCACGACTATACTACTTGCAATCCGACGTAGGCGCGACAATAGATGTTAAACGGTACGACAGTTAATCTCTAAAACGCGTTTGCCACAATAGTCGCTGTCATCACGCGATGTGTAAACTGTTCTCGTTATAATTTTAATCGCGAATTACTGGAAATTATTCGAAAAAGATCACGTCTTTATTAAATTTGTATTGATAGAACGTGATTCGTCAAAACTTCTTTTTTTAATTAATCCTTTTAAGAGCGAAGATATATATATATATATATATATATATATATATATATATATATATATATATATATATATATATATATATATATGTATAAAATTATGCTACTTGTATTTATGATGGCGTTACGATTCGAAACAGAAAATTGACGGTAAGAAAGAAAAGAAAAGTACTTGACGCTTGGCAGCGACGTTGCATTGCACGAACATCAAGAACTTCGCTCTCTTTCTGCCAAGATTTTTTAAATTCAGCATTTCTCGAAAGACGCGCGTAAGAGGGAAGACTGCAGTTTTGTCGTCTCTCCCCGTGCATTTTCCGACAGCAGCAACGGTCTTTAAACTGATTTTTAAGATGCCCGTGAATGCGGCGAAGATGATCATAGCATGTCGCTGGAGAAGTTCTGACGGTTCGCAAATGCGATCATATAACTCGACAGGCAAAGATCGGTTGTCGCTGATATAAGCGACGTTTTCTTGTGGAACGCACTCGTGCAATCTCATAGACTTTTCTGAAGCGTAAATAGCAATGAATAAAAATGAGTGGATTGCGAGAAAGCAAGTACAAAAGTGTTTAGAACGTGTTGAAATAAATGCGAGCATTAATAAAGGTTGAATCTAGACGAATGATATTACATCATTTTATGTGCTACTGGAACTCATAAATCAGTCTAGTATTCTCTTTGGTTGACAGTAAAGGTTGACAGTAAAGTGAGGAAATAACGACGTAATGGAACGACTGAGACCGACAATATAAAAATGTTGGACGCTTCTCGAAATATTTTGAATTTTACATCACTTTTACGAGCGAAAATGAACATATTTCCGTAGCGACATTTCTTTGTTCGATAAAAATAACGGCGGAAATATTTCTATAAAATTCATTCTCAAGCTCTCTTTCGTTTGCTCTTTACCATTGCGATGGTAATACTCAACGAAGTCAGCAATTAGCGATGCCATTTCGAGGCGTCCAATCGTTAAACGGATCGCGGCATTCCGCGCGCATCTGTAGAACGAGAGGCGAGTCCTCGAATGTCCTCGTTACAACTCGATTTTCTCATCGCCATGCTCTATATAACTCCTACTTGAAGATCAGATTAATCACAGTTTTCGTGAAAATCACGATTTTCTGAACATTAATCTCCTAAGATAAGATTTCTTAGAGTTCTAAAATTAGTGTCGCAGGATACACATGATCGCATTTTAATGCTCTAAAAAAGAAATTGAATGTCGAAAACGAAATGAAAACGTTAACGAACGAGTAAAGGTATGCTCGTGACACTCGAGATCTCGGTCTCGTTATACCGCTTCACACACAGCTTCACGTGGGTCTCATTTACGGAGCGGAAAATATAACTTGGCGCATACATAAAGAACGAAGTTAAGGGCAGCCCGGTAATATACAGCTTCATGTATGATTTCTATGTAATGAAGTATAAGTATGTCAAGAAGGAAATGAAAATTACTTTGTAAATTCTGCCAAAGAGATATAGCAATAGTATTTTAATAAGATGATTAAAAAAAATTTCCTATGTATAAATTATCCAAAAAAAAAAAATGACACAAGAAATAAATATTTTAAAGTAATTCTAAATATGAAAACCACGTTCTCTTTTTTGTGACTGTCAACTTTCGATTGAAATCAATGGACGCACATGGCGATCCGCAAAATCCATGAAAACTGTCTCTATTGGATAAAAGATGTTATTTAGGAAGAAGCGACAGCGGAAAATTAATGGAAAACGTAGATTCATCTCGTGATATCTGTGTGCTGGATATAAGTCCGCGGATGCACGTACGGAAGGAAACGAAGAGAAAGAGACAGACGAATGGGCGAAAGAGTATATCGAGGTAATTCATGCCTTTGCCGCGTGGCACAAGGTCGAGGAAAATCGATAGAGCGCAGACAACTCGGTAACGATGCCGCGGAATGATAGCGACCGTGGCACGGTCGGTGGTGACATTCTTATTGCATCGCTTATCGCCGCACGACATTAAACAGTCAATGATAAAAAGCGCCACTTCTCTATCATAGTTTGTCGCAATAATTTCATGCACGCGAATGACGAATGACGGCTGTTCATGAAACATTCAGCTCTAAACTACCGCCAGCATTACTTTGCTAATCGTGTTCGATGAAAAAAAGTCACGCAAACGTGCTCTTCCGTTCTTCTGCAAGTCCGAAATGCACGCATTTTCTAAGTTGCAGACCTTGAGAGTTTCATATTAACGGAAAAATTCCGACGATTGAATAAACTACAGCATACATTACAACATAAACATTGTTCGATATCATTCATGAATGTAAATTGCAACCACTCTTTGATTTAAATTTCAAAATAAATCTTTGATTTTATTCTAATAATAGATACTTATTTTGTACAAATTAAGGAAGTCATTCTTTCCTTGACACAAATTTTGAGAGAAATAATCCCTCTTTTTCATAAATTGAGCATTATATTAATATCCAACATTATAAATGTCTTAGCATTATAAATCTTAATGTTAAAGATATTTTAATCTTAATTTTATAAATCAAGTTACGAGCAAAAATTCAGAGAGAAGTAGAATATTTTAGGATATAATTAATAATACGAAAGCTTTTTAATGTGTGATTGCTCGTGATTTTGTCTTTTAATCATAGATTGCAAAATTAAACATATCCGGGTAACGATAATTATTATTGTGTCATTAGCACGTTCGAAGAATTATATTCCCGGAAGACAAAGTGCGCACGGGGGAGCAAAAAATATATCGCTATTTGCCACGATTGGCGGTACATTCATACCTGATTGGCCCAATTTGTCAATTTGCTCCCTCGACGAGGGGCGCCCGGATCGGTCCCGGCGCCGACCCGATTTTCAGAAGCGCATGCTGCGCCGGATATTGTCAGGATAATGGAGCAGGCAGAGAGCGGAGGACGCGGAGGAGATGTGTGCCGGCGAAATTTTCATCGAAAACCTCTACCGACCTCGAGCCAGTTTTTCCGACGTGCTCAAGAAATATGATCGGCACTCGACCGCATCTCCGAAGATTTATGCGCAACGATGCATTGTACATATATAATGCTTCGGTGACTTGGATTGCTCTTTTCAAATTTTCGATGGGCAAAACATCCGAAGCTATCTCTTCTACCGGAATCAGAAATTTTTTGATAGGTACTTGAAGTGTAGTCTTTCTGATGCGAAAGAAGGAAAAATATATAAACTACAACAGTTTATTTTAAATAAAGAAAAATCTTTTTTAAAGAAAGAAAGACAGAGACATTAGTTCATAATTAAATTGTTGAAATAAGAATGGAAAGAAGTTCAGCACTTTCTTGATACGTTTCATGCATAGATTCTTCTATGGGTTGATATTTTAGACGGTTTAGATACGTAACATCGGTATCGATACACTGATTGCGGAAGCAATCTTTTTTAGATAGACGGGATTGTAGAGCATTGTTCCAAAGAAATCAACAACGCCCTTCCGGCATTTATCCTATCGCTTCAACTTTTCCTTTTTCTTTCGCCATTCAGACTTCCCGTCGTCCATTCAATGTCGCGGTTATTTTCGTTGACTGTCTGATAGGTACTCATCACATATGCGATCGATTAAAGTAACCTCGGCATCGAATCTTTTCGCGCTCTGCAATATTTAATTTAATTCATTAATTTTGACGACATGGAACTCAAACGAGCGGCATACGATCGGTAAAATATTCACGAATGTAAGTACGAAGAATGTACTTGTAAGCATTTTTGCAACATTTATTATATTTAAAGGAGCAAAGTAGTGACATTAAATCTATATAATATATAATTGAACGCTAATTTAATATTTTACTTAGTTTTTATCCATATATTAATGATTACATTCTCGGCATATGAATTCAACAAATTTATGTTGTGAAAAACTTATTCTTGATTCTAACATAGCATTTTGAGAGCTCGTTATAACATTCACTGTACGATAATAACATGAGTTTCATTTTAAGTACAATGAACAAATCAAACAATATGAAAATATGAGATTCAAAAATTGTGATAAGATTAATGATATCTGTAATCTCTCTTATGTACTTTTGATTATAATTGATAAAAATAAAACAGTGGATAGGGAGAAAATGGAAAGAATAAACAGATAAAATTGGAGTTTTAAAATAGATTAATTAAATGTGTCTCGTAAAAGTATCACACATAAGAAGAAATTGACAAGAAAAAATGCGTGTGTGAAAATAATGTTTAAGATAATAATTGAAGAAAATAAAAATAATGTTTAATACAATAATTTAAAAAAATTAAAAAGTATTTTATATAATAATTTAATCATGTAAGAAATTGTTAATTGAATTTTGAATCAGCAAGTAATGAAATGTAAACGCGAAACACATACGATTGGAAATAACGTTCTCAAAAATTTTAGGATTTCTTAAAAATGGGTTTGTTCACGAAGGTGGAAGATTTTCGTGTCTAAGACCTTAATTTCGGGAAACCCTCGGCTGATCTCCTTCTTTGCACGCTCCAATTCACTCCGGGCCCGTCCCACGCCATTGTTTTTCCCTGTGTTCCATCATTCGACGACTCGCTGTTTTCTGTCGTTGCCACCGTTCGATCGACCATTTATCCCTGTCGGCTATCCCTCCAAGCGTTGCGATTACAGATATTGATACAAAGCGTCGGACCGGTAAAGGTAAAAAGGGTAAACACCCCTCGGTCCTCATTCTAGATCGCGTCATCGCTGGCCTTTTCTGGCCCTTGCCACGTGCAAATTGACGTCCGTGCGATTCCATGCGCTTCACAGATTTTACTTCACAGAATTACGTAAAACGTGCGTGCAACACTATTTTTTTCCGAAATCGTATATGTGAAATGTCAAAGGTACGACGCTTCCTTTTTCAAACGTCAAATTCCCGTCAACCAGACGGGTTCTCGATTTCTCATATTTGAAACATTGAACCCGATATGTTTCACATGTTTCACGCTATTCGATATTTTTGTATTATGGATTCTCGTTTCTTCAAAACATTCGGTGGAGAATGTATAAAACGCGATCTGCTTGAGGCTGCTTGCCGCGGTGACGTGACTCGAGTAAACACGCTCGAAATAATTAACAGCGCGTAAAATTATCGTCGGCGTTCTATTTAGATCATCGGAGCTTCGATCGCTCTACGACGATTAACGTGTGAAAATAAAAACAGGAAGTGGCAGCCGGATATACTCACGTAGAAGCTGAAAGTCGATAAGCGAGAACCGATAAACGATCGTCTAGGTTTACGTCGCAGTAAAATACTCATTGGTCCCTAGTTGCATTCGAAGAATGCGCGCCGCGCCGCGCCGGTCAATATTTACTGCATCGCCCTGAACCGAGCTTTCTTTAAAGATTACCAATCATGATCGATTAATCGGTTATATGCCACGAGAAACTGTGAAGTTTTGCTGAAAAATATATATCTGACACATCAATCTTTCTTTTGAAAATTTTCTTCATACAATATTACTGTTTGACAAATATTAGTTTGTAATTAATAGCTTGACAAAATGTTACTATAAAATGCTACAATCTAATAATTTGTTATGCTGAATAATTTGACATAGGCACATTAGTTTCTACCGAGATATACACTCGAAAGTGTGATATGAAACAACTTTGAATTTTTCCTTTAACTTTCTCTCTCGTTATATGATCGTATTCGCGACATTCATTTTTTGGCAATTTCCTCACCGGAGTTAGCTAAAAACGTTCATGGCCACTGATGGATATTATCGACGTCCATCAAAGCCGTCGGGCGTCATATAACATTAAACCGCGTTAGACGGTTCACACACTTGTTCCGTCAAATATTTAGCCTTGTCGCGGGAGAGAAGGTAGCATATCTACCACCGAGTTTCGTGACATTCTTGGAACAGCGTGGAATTCGCCGCATGAAAGATTAAATACCACTGATTTACGAGCGCCTCTATCGCATTTCTATCAATTTAATATCACGCGAAAACGTTCCGTCTTTTTCCTCGCTTGGAAAACATACCGGGCAAGGAAAACGGGTCTACCCGTTGTATCTCTTTATTGAATTATTCAAAGCAGCTTCGGTCTTTATCGTAATTGCATTCTCCTTTAACTCCGCGACGGTACACTGAATTAATTATAAATTCAATTGGCAAGGCAAACCGAACGAATGCATATATATATATATATATATATATATATATATATATATATATATATATATGTATAACTATTTATATTTACTATTACCATTATTGCTTCGTTATAATGTCGGTACATAATATAAAATAAAATTAAGAGTTGCTTGACAAAATTTATTTTCATCGATAATTATGAAAGTGATGGCGTGTACTGCCTCTTTTGTTATTTAAAACCGATTAGATAATATCTACCCGGTTCGGTAAATTATCCTGTAGCTGCGGATATCGATTTTTCCGATACTGATTCTCTCCCACGCGATCAGTGTTATTTCCGCTGTCGAAGAGCAGAGATACGATGGGGATTAGATCCCACGTTGGGCAATAACTTTAATCCTATTCGTCTCCTTTCGCCTCATCCCGCAACGTTGCGCGATTGCAATTAAGTTTTCACTCGACAGTAAGTCCGGTTTCATGTAATTGGAATGTTAAGTTCCACTACTAAATCTAGACTTACTGGATAAGCCTTCGCATATACGATATTTCGAAAAATCGCGTAATCGAGAAGCTGAGGGAAATCGTTTGGAAATATTATTTTCACATACATTTCACGGAAGATACGCGAAATTCTCTTAAATAGCAATTCCGGCGTAATTTATCATTTCGAGACGTTTCTGTGTGTTAATTAAGATAACTAAATTATTCGGGTTATTTCCTCTGCTCTATAAATGAGATTAGCAGTATTTGGATTGTATCCCGCATGCTCGTTTAACCATAGTGCCATTGTGGATAATTTGGGATGAATAATAGTTCGGATAATACGTTTCTGGGGTGTCGTCTCACCCGCTTAATTTTCTGACGTCGTCACGCTTCGCTTTGAAATTTTAAAGTCGCGCACGCGAAACATCGTATCACGTTAATTCGTGGATTACATTTAGTCATTTTTACTCTGTTATCATTCCATTGATCTAAAAAAAATACTACTACAAGTACAAAAATTATCAGAGATCATAAGATATCAGAAACTAGTGTGAAATGCAAGTAAAAAACATCTCTTTAGAAAACATTAATTAGTTCGTTTTATCGATCGTGTACAATTGTTTATTGTTAGTGTTGATATTGAGTAATAACGTTAATAATACATTTTCTTGTGTAATCGTAAATGTCGTTTTTTTATCCTTTGATAGGGTAGAGGTCGTGGTTGTTAATAAAGCCTGAGCTAATTTCGGAAAGCACCTCGTTAATTAATAATCGGGAATGAAAGAGAGAGAGAGAGAGAGAGAGAGAGAAGGAATCAAACTGAAACGGGTTATGCACATGTTCAATCAGAACATGAAATCGTATGAAGAAATTTTTTATATCTGAAATATTGACAAGCAGTAACAAATGTGTGGCATATCGATGATATTCCTCATGTTTTTAAATTTGACAAAACTAAGGAAGTATATTTATCAAAGAATATATAGTGAGATTCACAGGAAAAAATATATAACTTATCTCTTAAATTTCTTTAATAACACACAATTTAGAAAATGGAGCAATTATAAAAATAAATTTAAATAATAAATAACAGTACCGTGTCGAATACCGTTTGATTTATACTTTTATATTAAAGTTGAATAACGCGTCAATATTTTCTTTCGAGAGTTTATAAGGTAAAGTTGTAATTAAATGGACATACATTCTCGACGGGATTGGCTTTTACAAAGACATACTTTCGAGTGGGATTATATTGTTAGTACACGATATATATTTAATCCCAGAATCCGACTGTGGATTCTCGGATTAAATGTATATTGGTGTACTGACACGCGCGAATTAACTCGGATGAAGGGTAGGCGGTTTTCCTTGATGAAGTCTCCTAGTGTCACTTTTTATTTTAGTCGAAAAGCATCGGGTGAGCCGGGAATAGACGATAAACCCCTTTTACGGACGCGATAATCTCCTTGAAACGCGGCTTGCATTGTCGTCGCGGGGGCCACCCTGTACCCAGGGCATGTACCGGGTGCACCGCGTGGTAATAAAGTATATATACACGCGGATTGGAGACGCAGACTCCGCTGTATCGATCTGCCGCTCAGAACAGAGACGAGAACAGCGGGCGAGCCTGTCACCGACGCGAACGGACGGCGGATCGAACTATTTGCTCCACCAGATGAATCCTTCGAACGAGATATTTGACGGCGATTTATCCGATAGATACCTTAACCATATGTGCAAAGTTGGCCGCAACCCTGGAGAACATGTACATACACACACACACACACACACA
>JAJVSH010000157.1:0-45499 GCA_021460005.1 Tetramorium alpestre | reverse complement strand
ACACACACACACACACACACACACACGTAGTACACGGCACGCGCTTCGGAAAACTACAATTTTATCATATCTCTTGTCCAGAGTTCCGCGTTCTACTTTTCGGAATCAAAAAGCCTGAATTGAATTGTGAACTAGTAACTTTTAACTTAAATTGGAATGGTAGAATTAATCAGGAATTTAAAATACTGATTCATACCGTTATAATTTACATTTACAATATCGCATTTCAATTAAAGCAGAGACTTTTAGAAGATATTTAGATATTTTAAAATACTTTTGGATTTATCATATTATATCGCTACGACATAGTACGTTTTTATACGCCTTCTTTATTCACATTATCTGAATTATTTCTGCGATGCAGTTATTGCATTTGCGTTTTTTTTCAATCACGACTGAATGCGAATTGCGATCTCAATCGGGGCATTCTTCGAATTCTTCGGATTTTTTTCTTGGTACATCTTGATTCGCTGTGTGTGACATTGCAATTGGTGTCCTGTCTTGTTTAATCTGTCAGTTAGGACCATTAGGATCGACGATGTATCGGTTTTGCGGTCGACTAACGCTGTTGTTAATTACGATTTCGCTGTTACTGCGACACTGCTGTTAATTGCATATTTAAATCATACATAGAGCATTATTTGCGGCTACATAAAAATAAAAATTATATGACATTTAATTTTAATTTTAAATCATTCGTTATGATTCTTTTTTTAAAATAGACGATTAGACATTAAATTTTATTTCAATCCAGGTGAAAGTTTTTCAAAAATTAACCAGGAAATAAAATTTTATTACACGACTGAGATTTCAGTATTTATTTCATGCAGCGAATCCGTCGTAATTCATAAATTTTTTATCATAAATAAATTTTTTATCATTGAGTAACATGCATGACACGTTCTAGCTCGTCCTTTCGAAATATGTTCTCGTCTCTCCAGATATAGATCATCTTGCATAATGCGTGCGACCGAATTGCGCGTTTTAATGTCACCCGTTTGATGCAACACCATCTGTGCAAATTGCCGTGAGGGAACGCTTATTAAGGACCTCGGTGCCCGATAATCCGTCCCTCGCAATTTCCAGTCGATAATTCACCATCGACCTTGCACATTTAAGCGACATATGCGATAAACCATATAAAGATATGGCGTTGAAGTGACCGGCTGTTATAATTTGTCTTTTTGTCACTAACGTCAAAATTTTACAGCTTTTCGAACATTTTTGTGTTACATCGTTTATCTTGTAGTTGTTTCGTATTCGCGACAGCTTCAAGTTTAATTTAAAGTTCCATAAGAAGTTGCTGCGAACTAATTCGAGAAGTTGAGCGTCATTTTCTTAACAAATATTCAACTTTTGTTTTACAAATTATTACATTTATGGAATTTCTTAAATGCACTGTATATTATTGGAATTGTTAAACGTCTAAATAATTGATTACTTCAATTGATTAAAATAATTTCATTTTGTAGAAAACAATGTTTTCCATTTTTGTCAAAATTCTAAAGTATAGTTTAATCATTTAATTCCTTTCAATCTTTAATTTTCAACTGATGTTTTAAGGGATTTAGTCATATAGGAATCTCATGTCTCAGAGATTGAATTAACAAGCCATTGTAATGCTCGGGAAGTGTCTCTTAATCAGCCAAATCCGCAATGGAATTTCCTTTAACCACTAATCGCTGATCTCCGAAATAATTAAAGGGCGCTCCTCTATCTCTTCGAGTTGAACATCGTCTTGAAACAATGTATACGCGAAGCTTATCTCGACGATGAACAGATATACTTCTTAATAGTTTAAAAGCTGTATCCAATTTTCTAATGTTAATTTCCAGTCATCTCTCTCGAACTTGTTAATCTTCGTGTTTCCAAAGATATTCATTCCTTTGCTATGTTATGTCTTTATACGTGTAAATCGGCTTGAACATGTTACATATTAACGATGCAGATCGAGAGCCAAGCCGTCAGTGTCAATGTTGTTTACCGCTGGGATGCAATGTGCACGAATACACACGTACATTGCACAGACTTACACAGATACATATGTCCGACGT
The DNA here is from genome assembly GCA_021460005.1 of Tetramorium alpestre. Taxonomy (NCBI): domain Eukaryota; kingdom Metazoa; phylum Arthropoda; class Insecta; order Hymenoptera; family Formicidae; genus Tetramorium; species Tetramorium alpestre. The sequence continues at coordinate 43,445 of JAJVSH010000157.1, read as the reverse complement.
GCTGTGCATACCTTTGACCCAGATAAGGGGAAGTCGATGCGATTCTTATCCCGGGTCCATAGCCGCAGGGCATCTCCTACGGTGTTGAACTTAATGGAGCTTGAATTCGCGAAGATGAGAGAGGACGGTCTCGGAGCTCGAGGCGATTTCCCGGAATTCTCGCCAATTTTGCCGATTTATCTAAAAATCGTCGCATTAATTCTTACACGGGGTCGTATAACAGACGAACGCTACTTAAATATCAAACTTCGTATTTTATTAAAATTTCAGACGAAACGTGGTGCCGAAGTTTCACTATTACTTTGCACAATATTGTGCACGGATTTATTAAAGTATTACGCATTAAAGCCATACCAAAAGCTATCGAAAATTTGAAAAGAGATATATTGCACAAACATTTTATGATTTACTACAAAATAAAAGGATTAACGAAAATATCTCTGAAAAATATTTTTCAATACAACAAATATTCGCGTTTTTTTGTGTCAGTATTAATAAATACTGATATAAAAAGAACTCGTTGAAAAATGCAGTATTTAAAAAAATACAACGTCGAAGTGCAGTATTAAAAAAAATATAATGAAAAATAGAAAAGATATATATAAATATTTTATATTATTATGAATTAAAAAAATGCTCTCTTGAATAACTTTCGATAAGTTTTATGTTTTGTATCTTTATGTCGGATAAATACTGAAATATATAATTTGTATTGAATAACATCAAAATATGCTACATTGTAACATTGAATATTTATATTTTAAAAGTATTGTAAAAAATAAAATATCTCAGACGAAAGTTTTGTAATATTAAGACTGCGTTCCGAAATTCACTGCCAGTACTGAAGGTCTCCAAGGTGCGTGACATAAAACTGTAGATTTTACAGTACTGGCAGTGAATATCGAAATGCAGTCTAAGTATACACGTAATAAAGAAAAATAGAGAAAGATCCTTTATCTCGATAAACTCTCGATACACAACTCTTCATTCTCTGCGTTTCCGTGCGGCTAAACGCTTAAATAAATAGAGCTTACACAGAAAACCTTTCGAAATGAGAGTTAACTCTCCTTTTCGACGCGGTTCACGCACCAGCGCGACACGCGGGGTAGGAGGAAGACGTGAAGAGGACGAAGAGGTGAACCGCGCGCCGAGCTTATCCCCGAGGCGGGGGTGATGCGCGCGCGAGGGAGAAAGTAGGGCAGTGGGTGAGCGCGCGCAGCGCGCATCCCTCACGCTTGCGTAACGTAACGTTACCCCGGCTTTTACGTCATCGTTCAACCCGGGGATGACGTCACTCCCAGGCTGTCGACAGTCCCCGCTTGCCCGGCGTCTTTCGCCGCCGGTGCTTCAGCCACCATAAACTCTCGCCGCGCAAGCCGCCTCTCCGCACCCTTCCGCCTCTAATGACGTATGACGGCAAGGGTGAGACACCCTTTCTCGTCAGAGAAAATCGAGCGAGCTTATAGCTTCCTTATAGATCACGAGAAACTTGCTCGGGGATGCAGCGTTAAGAGCGAAGAGTGAATCTAGAGAGGGCTTAGATTGGAGTCGAGAAGAATGGAATGTGGCGTATTTTCGGGATTAATCGCATCTCTTCCCATTTTACTTCGCGTTTAAAGATCGTTTGACGCAGATGATATTTCTTTAACGAGAATTCCTCTGGCCTCAGTCTACTCCGGCAACATTGAACTTTAAATATCTTTGTAATTGACTCGCTGACTCTAAGAAATTAAAGTTCTTCAAGAAAGTTCATTTAAGATTATAAGAAAGATATTATTGTCTATTATAGGAAAGATTTCATTGTCAGTTTTTAATTTTTAATGTTTAATCATGATATTTTAGATTTTCAATTGTTTTAACGAAAATAATTAAGAATGTTTAAATAATTTATAAAAATAATAAAAATTAAATCGGCAGTTTCACCGTGCGGAAGAATTGCGACAAGAAAATTAAAATTTTTTTAACAAATAAATATTTGAATATAAAAATTTTTTCTGCAAATTCTTATTTGATCTGAAACATAATTGCACTTATTGGTCCGGCGAAAAAATCCTCACATTTGTTTCTTTATATGTTTATTATCTGAGTATAATCGCGCTCGGCATTATTTTCCATTTAGCAACGAGATTTCTTGACGCGCTAACATATAATATTGGCATTTTTATTCGCTTCTCGTCGGCGCACTGGATAAAAATCGAACATCCAGCACTACGATTCGAGTAGACCTGTTCGTAACGCGTCCAAAGTTTCTGCCCTATATTCTCCTCGTTATCCCGAATACCTCTCAGCATCGCGGTTTCACACGAGCATCGTGAAGAGTGGCACGCGGTGGTAACGCCTCTCACGGTTAAATTATAGCCATCTCTTTCGCGGAGAACAACCGTAACAGCCAACTTTCTTCTTCCAATTATTTTTCGCGAGCAGAAAATAGAATTTTAAACCACTCTCTCACACACTCACACACATTCGATTTCTTATCTCTATTACTTCCTATTCTCTCTCTAGTTCTAATAATGTTAGGAAATTTATTATTGCGAAGAGCATTTCAGGGTTAGGTTACTTAGCCTCTGCGAAAATAACTTTACGCTCTTCCTTACTCTGGAAGGGAAATTCTCTAAGACTCAAATAGTAATTACTTAATTTTAAGATTTAATAGTAATTACTTAGTTTATAACTTTCTTTTGAAGAATTCAATAATCCATTCTCTAATGATATTCTAAATGATTCTGTTCAATGTTAGACAGCGTCAGCAAGTACGATCGATTATTAACAATCGATATCATAAATCGGACACTTTGTACGACAGTTCTAAAAGCAGTAAATTATTAGACGCTTAAAGATAATGACGGTATAGCACGGTCTATGTGAACATCAATTTAAGTGGAGTTAACTTTAAATAGACGTCAGTAGTTTAGTTTACTGACGAATTAATTCCTGGGTGTATTTCACTTAGCAAAATTAGTCTACAAGAGATACACACAGATTTTCTCCATTAATCTGTCTTCCTTTTTCTCTCTCATCTCTCCCCTTTCACTCTCTCACTTTCTCTAGGAATTTCCTAGGAATGCAAATTACCCACTGAAAATTAAGAGGATCCGAGTTTGAGATTAAGTAAACTCTGGTCTAGTATTTGTAATATACAGGGTGAATTTTTAGTTGTGTGACACCGGGCAATGGAAGATAGAAGGGACTGAGACAAACCAAAATGTTCTGTACCATTTTTGCGATGTTCGCAATACTTAACGAGATAGTTACGATTAAAAATCGCCATAATAGCCCGGCCTATCGCCGAATACAAGCGCGCGGAGAGATACGACCGCTCAGCGTCATTGTTACCAAGATCGCGAGGAGTTGTTTGGCAAAAAACAGGGGGACAATCGCAGCTCAAAACCACCACTTTTAGGCATTGCCGCGTGTGGTAAACATCTTGGTAACAATGACGCTGGGCGGTCGTATCTCTCCGCGCGCTTGTATTTGGCGGTAGATCGGGCTAATACGGGCGATTTTTAATCAGTAATATCTCGTTAACTATTGCGAACATCGCAAAATGATACAGGACATTTTGGTTTGTCTCAGTTCCTTCTATCTTCCATTGCCCGGTGTCACACAACTAAAAATTCACCCTGTATACGTAGCATCATTGTATGTGTATACATATTATCGACGTATGCATACCAATGTTATCAATTTATTTCACCGTATTACCATCGTGCGCAACACAAGTTACATAAATTAATTTGTATTTAATACAGTAAAATTGACACGCGGACCTTTTATTTTATTACGCAATGCAAACATATGGCGGTCATATAAGCGCACGTGTAATTAAAATATAATATATCACGATCATTCAATTTTTCGTAATTTGGTGGTGAATCTCTATGTTGCACGATGTTTCATGTTACGTGCTATTAATTTGCATTGTTATACGCATTACGCTAATGAAATAATAACAGAATCGGCAATTACAACATCGCGTGCTCACTGCTCAAGTGAACTTTAAATTTTCCCTCGGCGCGGTCAGATTGTCCATAATCGAATTAGTTCGCTCCACGTGTTCTGCAAACTCCTGTCGAAAATTACGAAGGTCCGCTGCAACTCAGTCAACGTTTCCTGATATAGGTACACCGCATGTTGTATCGATCGCAGCGACCATCGCTATTCCGCAAAATTGTGGCTATTTGTAATAGAGATCCCAATATGATATTGGCCGCGTCTTTTGTCAATTAATATAATATTCCGGATGGTCATTAAACTACTAATAAATCGCTCTGGCATTGCTAGATTTGAATATAAGTAAGAAATATATTGAGTACATTTTTCTTTTTATTTTTTTATACTTTTATGACGATCTCCGCGGGCGAGGGTCATCTTTTCACATAAAGAAATGCAAATATATTTTTTTATGTTTTTATGACGAAGAAAAATTTCCGGACATTTTATACAGCTAAAAATGTCAATTTGTAAGTGAAATGCAAGAGAACCAACATTTCCTTCCTCAAATATAAAGTAGTTTACATAGAAATTCTCCGTTACAAATAAAAGATAGGAACCAGAGTTCAACTCGAGTTATTAAGTCACTATACTTCTTGTGTACAGAAGAGCTACGGAAAAGTCGAAACTTTTATTTAAATTGCTTGGTACAATATGTAGCTTGATGGCTCGAATCTTTATGCGGCTTCAAGGCGATTCACGATCTTTACGATAATTCCACGAGAAGTTCCGGTGAACAGAACTTTGCCATCAGTTTCATTATCTTGCTCTTGTGTTTCCTTATCGCGTGGCGACTTTCCCGTGAGAGGCGCGCAAAAATCGGTAATAACTTTTTTAACGATTGCATCGCGTAGCGAGATGCATGATACAGGTTTTATGCGAGCATAAAACGGTCCCTTTCTCTACCTCTCTCCGTGTCTTTCTCGAACTCTCTTTCTATCTCACGTATATCTTTTTCGAAAAACATGTCGTTCGTCACTGTATGTACACGGACCGGCACATAACAAATAAACCGCTTTAATTAAGCCCGTAGACATGAAATTTCACAACTGGGTTGCGCGCTCGCTAATTTACTCGAACATACTCGCCGTGCAAATTTTAGCGAGAAGCGCAGTTGTGCACGGGTTTAAATTTTGCCGATTTCTATCCGTACGCGAAACATTAAATTACTTGTGCATTATAAATTCAGCAATAACATTCTCGAGTCTGCCTGCATTATGTCGAGTCATCATCTCATTTTTCTTTTCGATAAATATCCGGATATATAACAACAATAATATGCTCTGAATTTCTCCTAGGTTCTCTATTGTCAATAATCTCATTGATTAATTTGATTGTTCCTTAATTAAGCTAAAGAAAACTATACTTCAATTTAAAAGAAAAACTTAAGCAAATATCATATATCTTTTCGTTGCAATTTTAAATATCTTAAAGTTCTCGACTTGTAAATTCTAAATTATATAATTTCATATTATTCATTTCAAGTAGAACGAAACACAGAGAATCAGACTGTAATTGAATGTCCGTACGAATGAATTAATTCTGTACCGTTCACCATTGTTTCACAAAAATAGTTACGTCAGTTCGTTGGCATCGATGAACGTTTTTCGATGCAAGTCAAATTTGCTTGAGCCCCTCCGGGATAGCTTCTATCGTTTTTGAACTCTCGTATTCGATTCCCGGATTCTCGCGCCTCGCCATTCGGCTCGCTAGTAGTTACAAACGGCGAGAGGGTAAAGGGGTCTGCTTTTGAAATTCATAGTTGGATGGCAATAGTAGGATAACGTCTGCGAAAGACGTCAATGCTATACTGCATTGAAATTACGAGTGGTGAGCTCTGTTAATACCAATGGTATAATAAAATTACATTATAGTAAAAAACTGCGCTTTATCATCCGGTAGCTAGCTCTCCCGGGACATTTTAATTTCAGCAAAATAATTTCCATTGTCCCGTGCGTCACTCTTGTATATGTCATTACGTGAGGCAACGTTATTTACTCGACATCAAAATGCAGTGAGAATAATTGATTTTGTCGTTGCTTTCTAAAATACATACAAATGCTCGCGCGCATACATTTCTTTTCCTAAAGGAAATGAATCTTCTTCGGTGAGAAAATTCGAAAAATACATTATTAAAGAAAATTAAATAAACTAAATGTGTTACATCAAATTTTATATACTTTACTCATAGTGAAAATATTTGCGCGTTGAGAAATATGGAAGAAATCATCGAGATTATTTTAAATGCGTAAACATCATCTTTGGCATATCATCACGCTCTCAATAATCTGGACTTGTCGTAAATTCACGTACGCTGCTTCCCATAACGAAATGATTGCGAACGGTTGAGAGATATTACCTAGAGGTTTTTTCCTTTTCTTTTTTATATCGCGAAGCTCCGCTTAAAGCTGGTGTTTCGATTTAAAGTCGGGCTTTAAGCCTCGGTTTATGTGAACATCCCGTAGATGTGAACATAAATAACCGGCGCTGCGAGTGTGGAGAGTTTTCCTTTTTCGCGTGCACGTGTATTTACGGGATAAAGAAAGAAAGAGAAAAGACNTAGTGTACATACATATCTTTTGTTTGTCGAATAATGTTTGAAAAAAATTACGCGATCGAGCGTCGACATTTTTATTCGTGATACTCGTGCAAAGACAATTTATGGAATCGCAACACGGCAATTCCGCTTTTAATATCGGTAATTCGTCTGTGTCGCGTGTTCTTATTTCGCTCTCATCTCGCGCGAGAGACAAATGAATTTGCCGCGCGGTTTGTGAATTTATGCGAGTGCTGAAAAAGTGGAAATTAAATTTAAAATGAAGTTTAAGGATAAATTGCAAACGTTAATTATTTAGTCTTGTTTTCTGCGTCTCTATACGGAAAAATCAGGTCGACAAAAACTGTTTTCATCCGGCTCCATTGTCCGTTGCACTTCTTTCAAGAGAGACGAAACCCGCATTCGCATCTCGCACGCATTCAAATTCGATCCGTCGTAAGTGTCCGGCGAAAAAACTTGGTACCCTGCGGAAGGGCAGCTTCGTAGGTATATGCGAAGAACGTGTATGGTCCGGTGAGATAACAGCCGAGCGGGAGGAAGAGGATGACCGATAAAAGAGGCGAGCCGAACTAATAGAAAAGAGGGAAAGAGAAGAAAAGCGGGTAACAGGCGAGAGAGAAGGCCAGCGCTGGCGAAGCAGCATGATGAGAGGAGAATGGGGACGAAGGAGGGTGGTGTGGACCGAAGAGAGAGAGACCGAGAGGGCATCCGCAGGACGGGATGGTCAGGGAGGCAGAAGGAGAGCACGCGGGGGTGAGCGAGGGGAACATCCCCGGGACGCGCAGGCGCCGTGCGAGGGTGGAAAAGCGGGTGAGAGCTGCTCACTACGCCCGGGACACCTCGCGGTCCTCCGAGAAGAGCGCGAGGGGGGCCACGCGCGCCGAGATGAAGCGAGAGAGGAAACGCCGCGTGGCCGCGGGGAGACAGGAAGAGAGAGGAAGATCATCGAGAGGAGAGGGCGTAAAAGCGTGCGCGCGCGACGACGGGGCGCAGGGGGAGAAGGAGAGAGGAACCCCTGGAAAAGCCGGGGAGAACGCTTCGTCGCCGTCACCGACCCCCTCGCAGTAGCGCGCGCGCGGCAGTCGACGTTTTCTGCGAGGGAAAGCCGCCGCCGTCGTGCGAGTCAGCATCGGGCGATCGTTGCACGCTCGGCACACGTTGAGGCGATCAGCGTGTAAGGAGAAAGTGCGAAAGAGAAGGAGAGAGAGGGAGAGAGAAGAAAGTGGGAGGAATGAGGATGGAAACGCGCGACGAGTGAGGGAGAAACGGAGGAAGATTTGGTCCAGGAAGAGACGCGCAAGGGTGGTGACCCGTGACTTCGCAACGCGCCGGAGAAGGAAGCAGCTAGTACGTCCGACACATCCGCGGGCTGTACCACTGCGCTCAGCCCAGTAGCGACTGTCCGCGCTCTAGTCAGCCGCGGCGCAGTAGCTACGCTCCGCGCTAGTCAGACGCGCGCGCTGCGCTCCCGCTTTCCTTGTGCGCCGTCTCGCCAACCGTCTGATCTCCCTGGTGCCGTCCCGGTCACAGAATCGTCTCGCAACATCGACTGTCAATCTCCCGGTGATCATCATCTCGGCTCTCTCTCTCTCTCTTTCTCTCGTAATTCCGAGTAAGCGATTGATAATCGAGTCTCGAAGAAAATCCAGAGACGTGACTCGATCGCGTGCGTATCTGTGTGTACGTTGTGTTTACTGTGTGCAGCGCAATCGCGCGCTCCGTTGATCGGCAAAGTACTTCCCGGTCGGTGGGAATCGCGACCGACCGACTGATCGATCGAACGTACGTACGCCAGCGCGCGTGAATCCAGCCGAACCCAGTGATCTCGTGACCTTGTGACACCGCCTGCGAGAGAAGAGGGGGGAGGGAGAAAGAGATGCACCCGCTGAGAGACTGAGAGCGCCCGCCTCGCGGCCGTACGCCGCTCTCGCCGCCCGTGTCGCGCGGCGCACGTCGGCTCCTCCCAGATCGCGAGAGGGTTGACGAGAGGGATCGAGGCGGAAAGTAAGTCGCGCGGAGTTTGGCGAGCCGTCGTGCGAGAGAAGCGCCCTGGCCGCTTTCACGGGTTTCCACGTCTTCTTCCACAGCTCAAGTGTTTCCGCGGGATTTCGGAAACCAAGATCGATATCGAGCGATCCGATTGATTTCCATGTCGGATTGTTAGTACAACCAGTCAAATCTGTGCAATTTTGCGAGATACACTTGAAAATATAGACCCCGAACCATCTAGATCCCCCACTGATCGCATACCGACGATCTTGCGATTCTGCAGGTCAGTTTAATCGTCATTTCTGGCGGAATCGAGAGGATAGATCAACGACGGTTCCGTTCGCTTTTCGTCGCAACAATTGTTGATCTTGTAAAACGGGATTCAGAACGATCATCGATCGGGATTTCGCAAAGATCAACGACGCAGCGATCGATCTTATGCGTAAATAGTCTTAAGGTAAAAGTGTAGTTTCACCTAAAGCTCGTATCGAATTGGTACAAATAAAAGAAAAATCAAATCAACGAGGAGAGACATTCTGCGGGAAGAGGATCCTGCGACGATCGAGATAAAGATCCTGCAACTCGTGCGGGTATTGGAAAAGCGTGCACGGCACTGAGCTTTGGGTGGCAGCTGGAAGAGGGGGCCTCGTGTTTCCCACTCCCTGTCGGTGGAAAATCGAAGACGTGTCGAAACTACCATGAGCGAGGGCACGCCGAAGTCGCAGATCAAGATCGTCGTGCCCGACGGTTCGCCAGCACGTCCGCAAGCTGGTACGCATCATCGCATACTCCCCGACACCCCCTTAATTCCACTCCGATCCGTTCAACTTCCGCGTGCGGAAATCAAAAATTACCTTTTATGATACAGACTTGAAGGCAACAGTATTTGGAAAAGTATCTCAATTTATGGTCAAGCAATTATAGTATGTCTTAATGAAAATGGAAGTTTTTCATTTATAGAAAATAGAAATTAAAATATAATAGTAACAAATAAAAATTAATACAAAATTAATACGAATTAAAATATAATAATAACAGAATAACAAAATTTGATAATCCGTAGGTACTCGTTATTGATTTATAAATTAAAATTTATGTGGAAAATTGAATTTTTTTATCAGAAATAATAAAGTTAGAAATTGTACGACTTGGTTTCATGTATGTTGTTTGAAGAAAAGAGTTTTGCGTGCGCAAGGCACTGGTAAAAGTGTAGACTATTTTTTTCTCGAAAACTTTGTCGACTTTTTGCAAGTGTTTGCATATTAATGACCGTTACTTACCGTCGGATACCTTCGCGAAATACGGGCGTCGGGTGGGCCATAATTGCGAGGAATAATCGCGACTTAAAGAGGAACTTTCTCTTTTTGTTGCTCGTACGAGTGGTGAGAAGCGCCACTCCGTCTTATTCTGTCTCGCCGTTAATTGACTCAAGGTCACCCTTTTTTAGCCCGATACTAATTCAATTAAGCACAAGGCCGCGAGGTGAATCGATAGTGCACACGAGAGACAGAGAGAAAGTACGTATATATGTCCACGGAGTATCCCCGTGTTTTTAATGCCGAAAGCTTCCTATAGATCCGATTGTCTGACGTCTAGTAAAGTGAAGCTTTATACTTTCATTCCCTTTATCTACTACCGAGTGTCAATCCGCACGGTGAACTAATCAGATTTACGATCTTACGTACAGTGGAGTAAAACGAGATACTTTCTGTTTTATAGGTAATCTCTACTTATATTCACCGCACGTAAGTTAAAAGTAAAACTAATAATAATATTAAAACATTAAATACATTGTATGCATTAATGCGCTTGCTAAAAAGTAATATATTATCTTCTCATAAAACTCACTTATACATATCCAAAAAAAATTTACATTACAAGACTAAATTATATAGATATGTAATTATTTAAAAAACTCTTGGATGAATAATTGAATAAATAATATGATTATCTATTTATCTCTGAAATTTCATGTCAGGGACAGGAATTTCCGATAAAACATAAATCAAAGTTAGTATCTAAATATTCTAAAGGAGATAAATCAGATTTATCAAATATTTTAGATATCCTGTTTGGACGATGAACATACATGAGTGAAGAAAATTTGATACGTATAGGATACTAACTCACGAAAAGTGGTTAGCATGTGTGGAAGGAGGGGGAGAAGAATTTTAGAATCTTTCTCATATTCCAGCTCAAATTTCCAGCGGAAATTTTACATTATTAACAAACTATTCTCTCTGCAAAACTGATTCTTTATTATGCTTTGAAATATTAAAATACAATCAGAACTTTACATTCAATTTGAAGTTAGCATCAACATTCTATGTATGCGAATTTTATGTTTTAATACGGAGTGGAAAATATTCTGTGACTTCAGTTGCGTGATTAAAACAATGTTCCAAATTAATATTAATCATCATGAATTGGCGAATCGATTGCGAGTTTTAAGCTCGCATAAAAATTCGCGGACGTCGCTTTCCTCGCTGGAGAATATAAAATTTCGGAAATTTCATCACAAGGATCGATCACTCTCGATTATTTCAGAGAACAGTTAAATGCAATTGTAAAAAGGAACTTTGTCAGCGATGTAACGATTCTCTTTCAAGCGCCGTAAAACGGGCGCTGCGAAAACGGCGGCAGTCAGCAACCGACTTTGCGTCGAGCACGCCGCATACACGCGTGACATATGTATGTACGTGCATGCAAATGCAGCAGGCGAGGGAGGCGGCGTCCTTTGATCAGCAGAACGTGAAGCATTGCTCCGAATGCTCGGCAGTGACGACGATCAAAGGTCAGAGTTCATCTCGCGGACGATATCCGAGCAACGTAAAGCTCTCGATTCTATCCCAATTTAAAACTCCGTTTTGACTCAACGATCTTCCGAAACAAAGCAGACGTTGAAACGTTATTATCGGTTTTCTTCAATTCGCTGTTCAGAATAAGACGACTCAAGATTCTATTTGTAAAAATCAATTCGTTTTTCGAGTCGTGTAAATCTTGTAAGACGCTTGGAAGCATTCATGGAAATCACGATGGATAAACGAAAGCAACGATTCCGTTCCGCGAAATTGTTATACGTCGATATTGATTAGCAATTCTGCGAAAGAAACCTTGTAAAATTAAATATGTTTATATCATTAGTATATTTATACACAATATGTTCACAGATCAAGAAAGAAAATGAATTAGTATGTTGAGTAAAAAACGATTGAAAGTGATATGAGTATAATACAATTTATTTTGTTATACTTTTATTTACATTTAATTAATTATAATACAATATAAAGTTCGTTAATATAAAATATTTTCATAAATTAGATTACACAATAAAATATCAGATATAAGTTCCTAAATGGGGAAACAATTTTCACAATTGTGAACTACTTTTCTTCGTGTAAGAGACGCAGTTACTTGATTGAAACGTAGCTAATGATTACGATAATGAATCTGACAGAGTCTTTCGATTATATCAATTTCACAATCTGCATTTGCGTCGATTCCGTACTTGAACGAGAGTTACGTTTCTGCGGCAAAATACGATGGAATTAAATAAAAATGGAAACCGCAAACCGCGCAACATTGAAATGCGCATGATAGAGTACAAAGCCATCAAAAACGGGTTTGTTTACATCTCGTCATCGAAGACACGAGGAGCGACGAGTTCCAATTTCTATCTTTCATTCTCCTGTCCGTCAGGATTGCTGTGATGTATTTAGAATCGAGTGACATTGGAAACTTTTCTATCGAGGGAGCCTACAAATTATTGCTTTAGACAAAATCAAAGGAAATTAAAACATATAGAGATCTTTTAGTAATATATTTTCAAGAATTTGACAACGTCCACGTTATCTCGTGATAAGACAAATAAGAGCAGTTAACTCGTGTCTGAGACACGAGTTAACACGACATTTTAATAAAATTATCGTAATTATTTTATTTCATAACGGTCGCGAAAATATTGTCAAAATTGAACCGTATGAATCTTTGATTGTAGAAACGCGTAAAAAATTTAAACTAGATTAATATTTATATTTTAATATTTTTACTATATATCTTTTTTAAATAATAATCTTGAAAAAAAAAACGGAATATCTTGCAGAATTGCAAGGAATGCTACTATATAAAAAGAAATGAAATCGGGTTTTAATAAATTAGCGAATAAATTGTAACTAAAGTATAGAATTTTATTACATAATTGCGGAATTATACATTTATAATTGTTATATGCCATAAGAATATATCATGCATTCTTAAAATTTATATAAGAATGTGTTATCACATATTACAAGTGATTGATGCCATCGGCAAGCGATCTGATATCTCAAAGATGCATTCACTCTATCTATCTGCGATTAAGCAAATCGGATACTACGGATACGGATTGACGTAAACCGTTTTGAGGCGCATCCCCTCTCACCCCTATGATTTACGTGTTCGTCTGACCATTGACACGCCTACATGTGTGTAATCATGATTGATCTGTCGAGCGGCACACGATGAAATTTATGCATCGGCCTTCTCCACTTACTACGATCTGTTCTGCAAACACGTGTCGGTTTACATACAGACGAGATAATGCGATCATCGGGGCGTTTGCATCGTTCAGCGAAAAATGCTTGGCGTTTTACCGTGACCGAGTTGAAAAGAATCATCACAGTAATAACGCATCATTGAATTCTGCAGTGAACGCTTTATCTTTTTTGCCCGCGGACTACGAAGAGAATTTTTTAGATATTTCTGTAAGTTTAATTTATGTAAATGCTCTCTCTCTCTCTCTCTCTCTCTCTCTTGTCTTTCATTTATATAAATGCTTTAGAAACGAGTAATTAAAATAGTTGAAATAATATGAAATAATTAAGTGGAATCTATTGAGGGGCAAGTTGATTAAGTTGGGATCCTCAAGTAAACAGTTTCTTGAAAGAGAAAGAAGGAGATAAATTCCATTTTCAAATGAATTCGGAGTTTCTGAAAGTGTGTCGAGATTGATCTTGTTCTATCACTTTACGAATTCGAGTTTTGAGAAAATTGAAGTGACCGCGGTTTACGAGAGTTTCTTGCCAAGATAAGTGACCGTCCATGTGTGCACGTCCAGCGGCTACCGGGGATCTTGTTGACACACAATTTCTCGATTGACGCGCGTTGCAGCGTCAGATCGGATGCTGCGGCGTCAACCTCGGTGCGGTCATGCATCGGGAAATTACGTTGACATAGCGTCGGCGCGCTCAAGCGGGTGGTTGCGCTTCCGCGCGAAATTCACGCTTCGCTCGTTCGTAATTGCCGATTATTTGAATTTCGCTGGATCTCCGACTTTCATCTCCCTGTTGGCCGTTATTTTCGATCCGATAAACTTTCCAAGGATTATCCGCGGCTGTCCTCGATAATTTCGGAGAACTTGCAAGATGTAACTCCAACTTAATCTTAAGAGCTACGGTTTTCTCAGAAGGTTCCAAGTTGTCAAGTTGCTTTGAAATGAAAGTTTTAATCTTTGTTTATTGAATCTGAATTTTAAAAAACTATGGAGGACATTAAAACTTAAAATTATACTAAAGAATTATATTATAAAAAATAGAAAAAGAAGCATCCATAACAATGTTGTTAGCCTTAAAATTCCTTTATTCCAAAAACGGAGAATTTAATTGCTGTCCTGATAATTTAATGTTAAATGTAGACGTAACTTCAAGATCGGGTGTCTACGACCGGGTTAACTCAATTCGTCGTCGACTTTGCAATTTATGAGCGGGCCAAAGTCAAGGCGAGATAAGCGACGCATATATAAAGACAATCACAAACTCTGCCGCTAACTACGTTATTGTTTACAGCTTTATTACTCATTTATTACTCTTTCGTTGCATCAAAATTAAAGATCGTCGTTCTATGTTTCTTAGCTTTTATATATGTGATTATACATATGTAAATAAAAGAATAGCATATCCGTTATTGAATTATTTATGTGCGTCAATAATAGATGTCTGCAAATAATAATGTCTACAAAATGGGCATGATGTGAAATATTCTCCTTTTGCAGAATATAAGATTAAGAAGTAATAGAAACACGACGAAAATATCTTGCTAATGTTATCCTGTTACATTATTGCCAATAACTATTGATATAAAATAAACATTGATTTATGGACGCGTTATGTAATCGACTTGAAGATGCAATCTCTCATGTTCTCGTGTAATACATAAATCTTCTCTCTCTCTCTCTCTCTCTCTCTGTAGTCGATGCATCTTACCGCGAAGTGTACGCAACATGTGTTGAAGCACGCAATGTCGCACGTACGGGCGAATGCACACGTGCCACCGGAACGTAAATCGATGGCCAATAATCGCCAGCCGCCGCCTACTCGATAAAATACTATATCGTGCGGTAATTGCCATAAGTTTGAAATATGAAATTCAATTCGGCTGCCGCCGTCGTCGTCTCCGCCGAAATGCGCCCACGCCTGTTTAACTTTATTTATGAGTGTCGGGAAATAGAATTTATGAAATCGAAACGTAGATAGACGCGCTCGTAATGCCAGTCCGTGCGGACCGTGTTGAACGAAATTTTCCGCACGAGAAATCGAGTTTATAAAAAATAAAAAAAAATTCGAGAAAAATTGAGACACCTCCGTATATTTTACTTTTATAAAACTATATTTCCTGATTCTGAATTTATGAATGTTCTACATTCTTCTAAAATTTTTGATCTCTTAAATTTTTTTTTATGGAATTTTTAGAGACGCGTGGATATTTCCTCATTTTTCAAGTCGTTAAATATGAATCACAAATTGTACTTACAATTTATTCAATTTATTTTAACTGATAAATTTTGTGGAAGATAATTCTGTTTTATCGGAGCTCGTGAAAAAGAGTGGAATAAATTGATAACAGG
The DNA here is from genome assembly GCA_021460005.1 of Tetramorium alpestre. Lineage (NCBI taxonomy): Eukaryota > Metazoa > Arthropoda > Insecta > Hymenoptera > Formicidae > Tetramorium > Tetramorium alpestre. The sequence goes on along the minus strand of JAJVSH010000157.1, from coordinate 28,026 downwards.
TGAATCGCGCTTTCGGAATATTTCGGAATATTTAACGAATACAATTACGTCGATTGTGAATATCGAAAGGTTATCTCTTGAAGAAAAATTACGAAAACAACGTATCGTTCTTAATTAATCGCATTAAACCGATTTTCCACATCCTCGTTTAGGTCATTGAAGTGTATCTAGTGCAATCCGAACGGAACTTGCGCATTGACGCGTGCATAATTACATTCTAATTCAATTGCAAATAATGGACGACTATTAAACCTCACTTAGAGACCACAATTAGTAGTTTTACAGAAGAAGTAATTTGCACGAGAATTTTGCACACACACACAAGAAATTTGTTCTATTTAAAATCACGCTGTCGTACATATCATCAATAAAAATCGTTTCCGAATGCGTCGCGAATGCAAAGTCCTTTGCAAAAATTTTCCTTTTCTGCTGACTGCGCTCGAATAGCGTTCCGTAAGGTAGAAAAGAGATAAAGTTGTTACGATACTTTTACGGAAATGCGATAACATCGATACGGTGTATTTTCTGAGATAAAAGACGCGCGTTTTCGTGTATTGCTTTATCACGGGAAAAAGCTATTTCGCGCCGGCGACGTAAACTGATCTGTCTTCACCAGACACCGTCGTTTGGTGTTATCTTCGGTGCATTCAAACCATTAATTTTTGCTGGGATATACAAAAGGCAGTTTCGACTTTCGTGGCGATGCATTATTCCAGGTTCAATTACAAAGCTAATGAAGCGACCTTTGAATCAAGGAAATAATTACATTAGAAAGAAAAAGACTTGTACTTTTATAAAGTACCTACTTAATTGATGAAATAATAAATAATACGTAGTTAATTTATGATAATATAAGTAAATTTTTAATTATTTAAAAGTTTATAATAGAAACAAATATTACATAAAATCATAGATATTGGTAGCATTTTCGAAGAAAAAAATTTTGATATTTGAAAGATTGATATTATTTAACGTTTAAAAGATAATACACATATACAAATGACAAACTATTATAGAAAACGCGGCTTTGTATAATAGAGTCAAGCGAACAATTTCGAAAGCGAGGCTGATTTTGTATCGAAATTATCAGCGTTGATAGACGATTGAAGTTCTCATTAATTCTCATCACGAGATTGTCCCAAATTTGTTAGCGTTTGGTAAATGGCGCACATGCAAGCACAAAGTGGAGCTTGTATTTTCCAGGCACGACGTTCGCGTCCCGCTCCAGTTCCTTACGCGGCTTTCTTGCACAGCTATATCGTTGCTGTCGCGACAACGAGTTGCTCCACTTTTGCGACTATTAAATTTCATTTTCCACGTTTCTGTTGCTGTATTTATTAATTTGTTTGACGAAATGTCAGTATTTAAATATTTGTGAGAGAGCTTTCTAAAATTTTCTGCATACTCTTAATCTGTGTATATATATTGAAAAATGTTAACATTGTTAAAGATGATAGTTCCAATATTATAACATCCAGCAATCACGATCTTTCATTAAATTGTGCATTTTTAAACCTTTATAATCTTTGTTCTGACATAATCAATAAAAAATATTAAAATTACTAATTTAGCTTGTATTAAAAGTGATTTATTTATTTTTTACTGTAATTTAGTAAAAAATTAACAAAAAGAGAATAGTTGTAGCATTAATTTTATCATATACAGAACCGAAATGACGAAAGTTGAAAATTATGTAAAGACTTTATAATCACGCTGCATAAGATTTATTAAAGAGACTAGTTATTGAGTTATTTATTTTAACTCAGAGAAATTCTATAATACTGAGATATAAATATTAGATATTAAAAGATCACGACAATTAAAATATGATCAAACAAGTAGAATAAAATGCGGAAGTAAAATCGAGTCTAGAATATAAAATCGTAAATGAAAGATCTTTTACGAATCTTTTATAAATTTTTTGCTGCGAAAGAAATTTTATTAGAGCAATTTGCGTGACCTATAAATCATTATAATAGGACCGAGCAACCTGATATTGACGATCACTGGAAGGTTTATGGTCTTACGGTCGTCATTTGTTCGCGCAGTCTGCAGGTTACAGCCCCATCAATGAGATATTACGATTATCATTACTCGGCCTAGGGAGACCAGCTCGCTTACGACCGCGTCATGAAGCATTACGGACTCGTAATAATTCTTACTCTGTTTACCTCCGATTATCGGATCGATTCTGGGATGCTTTATCCGCCAATTAGCTTCACGCCCATGTTACACGTGAATCTATGTGTATCTACGTACGAGCGAGACGTGCAAATGACACTCGATCATAATTATTCGAACATGTACGCGACACGTGCGAGAGTAAATCTAGAAAGCATATCGAATGATTATGAAATATTTGGCGTAATCAACACAAATGTATGCCGATGTACAGATAACGGTAATATTCGTTAATTAATTTTAATTGCTTTTATTTCTGCATTTAAATATATTTTAACATATAGTTTCGGAGTTATAAAAAAAATATTAAGTAAAAATTTTACACGGCTTCTTTATTCAGGCTTCTCTATTTTCTGTGTTAAAGATGTATTGAACCTTTTATGCGGGGGGGCACTTCCTATGTAAGATTGCCAGGAAATATTCCCGAAAGAGAACTCCATTTTACGTGACAGCGCGATATCATATCTCTTTACGTTTTTCGCTCGTGGTATTGCAGTATTCGTCAAAGAAATGTAGTTCGATCGGGGACACGTGTATTTATTTGCGATATATTTCTCCTTATCGCGTTTGTCAGAAAAATGACATTTCTTTTGTTTCCTTCTCTCTCTCTCTCTCTCTCTCTCTCTCTCTCTCTCTCTCTCACTCTCACTCACTCACTCACTCACTCACTCACTCACTCTCTCATTCTCTCATTCTCTCACTCACTTTCTCACACTCTCTCACTCTCTTTCTCCTTCCTTCTCTTTTCCTCTCTTATATTTATATGTCACACACTCTCTCTCTCTCTTTCTCTATCCATCTCCCTTTTCTCTTGCTCGTCCATTCCGACCTTTCGCTTTGACCGTCGTAGCAGAAAATCCTTTACCATAAGAGTATCATAACCGAACTTCTTTTTTTATTAAACGAATGAACTTTTTTTCAGACTACTCGTAGTAATTAAAAATTAATGCAGCCACGCATTACACAAACTCCGCGATCGCGCAAAGTCCTTTTTGCCAGTAAAAGATCGTGTTTTATTCCCGTGCAAGTGGAAAAGCTTTTAAATAGATTAAAGAATGGCAAAAGCGGAAATAATGCGATTTGAAGTATTACATACATAATTGTTGTACTTCAAATCGCATTATTTGGACCCTCACTCGATGTTAATTCCTTTTTATATATTTTTTTTACGGATTGCAACGTGAATGCCTTATTGCGTACATAAACATATTCGCGCTACTTTTTGAGCATTAGCTTGAACTGAAATATTGAGATTCGATTACGGTATACATATTGGATAACGATATCGAGTTCTTAACATATCGTGCGATATTAATATCGACATTTGAATAGCTAGGTGCCTAAGCCATACAATATCCAATATTCCGTTTAAATAATGAAGATGTGAGTCTAACTCCACTCAAATACTTGAAATATCGGAAGGAAAGAAGAGAAGCGTTAAAGATATTAGTTGGAAAGTGAAATATTATTGCTTAAACATTCGACTGCTCGTTTCTCTTTCGAGGCTCGTCCGCGGTTCCGTGACGCGCTGCGCTTTTGTAAAGAGGTGAAAACGGATCGCGCGGCATTCCGCGCGCGTCAAAATCTACCTCTCGATCACGTCCGCTCTCATGAGAGTGGATTCCGACTGAAATCGACTGGACCACTGTGGGATGCCGAAGGAGTTATCTCGAGAATTGTCATAGGCGCGGAATTTACGAACAAAGTGCAGTTCCGGGCGACATTGCGAGATATAGGGCGGGTAGGGAAGAAACCGACGCGAGGGACTGGGATAAGAAGATCAACATAATGTAACTAAGTTAATAGACAGCAGCCGAGAAGCATCCCACGATAATAGAGATACACGGCACTCGGCTTTCTTCCTCGGATATGCGTCAGCCGTCTGTATTATTTTACTTCTCTTTCTCCGCGTCTTTCTTTTTCCTTCTCTCAGCTATCTTCGACTATACTTACGTCTCCCAACACGTATACAGAGAAGCCTTGGCATTGCATTGCACGCGAAACCATCGACCTACTTCGCGTAGTCCTATTGCACTCGTCGTCTTTCTGCCATTTCTACATTTTTCCGTTACGTTACACCGCCGATAAAACCAGCGGAAATCGCGCGAGATAAAGTGCGGTGATTCAGAACCTTGGATGGGACAATACTTTTCTAATGGTGAAATTTATTCGACGATAAAGCCACTGCAAAATATTAAACAATGAATATTCATGTTAATAAATAGTATTCAGTATTATGTTTTTTTCAATCAATTTCCACTTGCAATAATCCACTTAATTATAAGTTAGATTTTGTTACAATCAAAAATAATTGTCGATCGTCAATATTATGCGACTTTATTTATTTGTGAAAACTATCATCACTTTAACCGGAGATTGCAATTACTTTATATGACAAGATGACGCTTTTTCGATATAAGTGAGATTATAGTCACGCTGAGGATAACATAATTTTCCAGCCATTAGGCGCATATATGTTATACCTGCGCTATAAATATTTTCTGAATATATATTTCTGATGTCACGCTGTAATTATAATAGATATCGAGCGTCAGTTCCCACAGATTTAGCATTTAATTTACGGGACGAGCGGGCGATCTGAGGAAATTGCTGACTATAAGTGCGACTGTACATCGACCAAGAGCTATTGCCTTGTTTACGTCCACCATGTAATGTCCGTCGCGTAACGTATTTTACTGGCGGCGTTATTCGCTCGTTTCGCAAGTAGATTAAGAGCGAAATTTGCGGCTCTGATATGTCACGCTGAAGCTTCTCAAGTAGACAGGGATAAGAGGAGCCTTCTCTCATGACTACCAAATAAGAGGAGCATGCTCGTCGATGCAACGTAAGAATGGTTGCATAATCCGCTTCGCCGTCCTCTCATTCCTCCTCTCGCGCGCTCTCCCTTCATCTTTTACGATCATCCTTCTCAGATTTTCGCATCGACAAGAAAAATAGCTTGCTTAAAACGAAAGAAAATGTAATTTTCCTGAATCATGAAATTTTACGAGGCAATAATATTTTTGAATATATCTTTATCACAGATTTCACATATTTTTATTTCGCTAATTTGTATCATTCGATACTCATCGTTAAATATTTCGCAACAATAATTTATTAAAGTTTAGATGCATCGCTCTTGCTCGAGTATATTTGTATCTGAAAAAAAACTCACACATTTTGAAAGACGAATCTTTCATTAATGTAATATTCCGAATACTGGATGCGCGTTTTGAATGCATGTAGATGGGATTGATTCCCCCGAGAACAATTAATCAATCAACGAATTTTGTATTCAAGTATTGTGGTTTCTCCATGCTGAATAAGAAATATCTCTCTGCTGGAATGAACGTCTTGACGGAATACCAAGAGAGGGTCGAGATTCGCTGAGAGAGACGAATGGGCCGAGAGGCTGGAGCTCTCCTCGCGAGACCGACTCTGAATTCGCGTTGATAAAAATTCTGTCAGGTCGATTAACGATCGTACGTGCCAGTTGGAACGTTGCCATTTGTACCGCGGGATGCTACATGGGGAGTTAGCCCTTTAACGGTATCGCAACGTCGTTAGAGCCTCGCTAGAGAGAGTCCCTGGCTTTCTTCTCGCATATGAAATACGTGGGAAGGAAGCGAATGCGGAAAAATAAAGCACGTCTCTGAGTAACGCAAGCGAAATCATACGTGAAATACAATTTGCCGTTTAAAGATTGAAAATCCTTTACTGAATTCTGAGCACAGACAATGAATTAGAACAACGCGCAATAGTGAGTTTATAAAAATTTTTATATTATTAATTTTTTCAAATATTTAAACACTCGTTAAGTCTTCACTATCATTATCTCAAGTTTCATCGGTGTATTCTGCGACGTATTTTTCGAAACGCTAATTAAGAGTTAATTACGACCGAATCCATTTTTATTTTCCCAAGCGTATAACGACTTGACAATTAATACTTAACGATCATAAAAGTAGCCGTGGTGTCATATTGATCATCCAGCAGGCAGTTGTAAATGTTATGACTTTCTCTAAGTACTTTAAGAGAGTTTAAGTACCTCATGTACGACCCTGTCATTAGTTCTCAATTGTCACTGCAGATTTCCACGTTCTAATACCACTCACCTACCTGTTACAGAAGCATTTATTAAATATATAAATATAAATTATATTTAATAATTAACAGCATATGAATCATTGTGGCAATATATTTGTTAATACATTGTTTAAATTATTCGCAAACTTAAGAATGAAAGAAGTAGGATAAAAAAATATAGAAAATTATGACGATGGTACTTAATTATTAAATCGATGATTAAATTCTTTTCCTATGTATAAATTCCCTTTCATAAAAGGGACGCTAATTTTCTTGAGAACATACTTAATGTGCCATTAACAATGGAATCCTCAAAGTTTATTTTCCCGGTAGCTGATACAATTCCTATATTAAAGAACTTTAGAACCCAGACAAAACAGCGAATAATTAATTACCCGTTCTTTTCTTGCTTTCAGGCGATGGAGGCGGCGCAGGCGGAGATGGCGATCCTATTGTCAGCAGTACCAATTCCGAGAAGAAGTCAGGATATGAGACCAATCTGTATCTCTACAGTGTAAGTACTATAAAAGTCGACTCAGATCTTATTTCGCTAAATTATATTTTTAATGTACCTATTTCAATTTTTCTTAAATTAACGCATATAAATTTGTGGAAAAGGGAGAATTTCTTACTTTATCGAAAAAGGAGTAAAAATGCATAACTTGAGTCATTAACTTTTAACATTCATGTCGTCTTCATTAATCACTCCCTTATCCGCTAGATTCTTCGAAGGGATTATCTATCTCGATGCAAATAATAAAGTTATTACATAATATTATCATATTTTATATGATTATAAAATTTGTGATTTACAAACAGATCTAATATTCGTTAAAAATTATTTGTCGTAAGTTAAGAAGTATCAATTCTTTTTTCATTATAAAGTTTATGAGATTATATTTTTATATGGAAGCTGCTTCAGCAACTGGCTGCAAATCCCTCAATAATGTCTTGCATTTTGAAGCTCTAAGGGAACGGAATTTTGTGACCGCTAAGAATCCTTTTCTGAATTGCTGTTCTTTCATAACGAAAGTTAAGCCGCGCACTCGGGGGCTAAGTCTCTCCTTCCTTATCCACCCTCTTGTCATCGTTTCTCCTTGCAGTTTTAACGAAGGACTCTATTTTACTAACCATAAAAGAGCGGCCGAAGCTTCCATGTGGCCCAGTTTCCTTATCTGCCTAGTTCCGCTTAAAATTGTGAACCATTATCGAACTATGAATTTCGCACGAAGAGAATATTGTGTCCCGTTCTTCCGTCGAATCCGATAATTCGCTCCATGGCGACTTTAACCCTCTCGGCGTTCTCATATTTCTCATTCGATTCGACCGAACACCGCAATTGAAGATAAACCTGAGAGGCGTACAAGCGGTATATTTTTATTGCGCGTATAAATTTCACCGGAAGAATAATTCTCCAGAGAAAAAGAATTATATTACTCTTAAAAAAGAAATAAAAATAGAATAAATGCAATTTCAAAGGGCAGTTTAGATACTCATGTTTGAATAAGAATTATTTTGTTCATTTTATGAGAACCTAAGAAATTTTATTAATATTTTATTAAAATTTTATTAATATTTATTAATAAAAGAAAAAAAAATTAATGAATTTTAGATCACAATTTTAGCTGAAAATTGATGACTCTTATCTACGCAAAGATAAAAGAAAAAATTGAAAGAACACGTCACGTATTTTTTTAAAAGAAAAGAAGTGAATTTGAGATAAGACCAGAGAAATGTGTTGCAATTTCTTGAAGATTGCCGTGTCAAAGGATCTTTTTAGCTCGCGTTTTCCTATTTTCATTACATTTGATATAAAGAAATCTATATTTTCCGTGTGATATCCAAGCGGAATTCTCGATGCGAAAAGTAGTTATTCGCGAAATTAGATCGACAACGTGTAATATCGTCGTAACGAAGTTGCAGCGGGAACTTACATGACAAAGGACTAACAATTTCCATAAAAGCGTCCCGGCGGACGGAGTTATGCGACACTTTCCCACAAAAGTTTGTCAATAAAATTGCAAATGAGATTGTGACGTTGCTTTCGGAATAATAAGGAATCTTACACAGGAAAATTACATACATAGGGTCGCAATGAACGACGGCGGTTGCGATTCGTACTGCAAGAATAAGCATGCGAGTGATACAAGTCGATGACTAGTCGGCTGTGCCGTTAATCTCGAGATTGTTTCGTATTCTTCACGACAGCGAGGTCTATACGCGATCAGATGAAAATAGAAAAAGTGTCTATATGTATATACAATTAAATAAAAGTAGAAAAGTCCGTACGTGATCGTACAGAAGTGGCGAGAATCTATAAGTGGTCGGACAGCCACCAGTTCTTAAATATCATGTCTGTATCCCTTAAATTTCGGACAATATATTCGAACTGTCGATTTTAACGTAAATAAAAAATTTTCGTAATTACGGTTCTTCACGCAGAGAAGAATTTTCCCTGATTTAAGTATCGCGTTCATTAAAATATTATACTTGAAGAGAAGTGCTTAGGATGAACGATATTTTATCTTCGAATCCCATAATTATACGCGATCGACGGACAGACAAAAATCAAGATGAATCCTTGTAGGAGGAGATGGAGGATCGGCCTCGGATCTCGACGTTGCTCAACAGCTTGGCCAACTATAGCAACACCATTCCTGCCGCGACCGACCCGGACAAACCAGCACCGCCCACGGGGGGTGGTGCACGGATGGGTACCCTCATAGGTGTCTACTTGCCGTGTATCCAGAACATCTTTGGCGTAATCCTCTTTATCCGGCTGACATGGGTAGTCGGTACGGCCGGCGCTATTCAAGGTTTCTTCATCGTGCTTTGCTGTTGTTGCGTGGTGAGTATTCATTTACCGAGTATGCATGAGAACGGCATGAGAAACCGTAATGTCAAGCATACATTGTGCATACGTAAAAATATGAAGATTTAAAAGTACGAGATTCTAAGAGTGTATAAAATCCAAAAATATCTTTAGCTCATATGTTTAGAAACGAAATCTAGAAATGCGAGAAGAGATAATAACAAGTATTAATGGCAGATTTTTTAATTAATCTGAGAAATCGATTTATCTTTCATTATCGAGGTGTTAGTCTTTCAGTTTTTAACGACCGAAGATGGATAATTTCTCGCGAATTAATTTTCGGAATTTCGTAAACCGATTGCAAACAGCTGTTCTTTGTGCGCGCAGACGATGCTGACGGCAATCAGTATGAGTGCTATCGCTACCAACGGCGTGGTGCCTGCCGGTGGTTCCTACTTTATGATCTCGAGAAGTTTAGGCCCGGAATTCGGCGGTGCAGTGGGTATGTTATTTTACACCGGAACCACCTTGGCCGCCGCGATGTACATCATCGGTGCCGTCGAGATCGTTCTCGTAAGTATCGACTAATTAACGATGTTACATCAATAAGAACCTTTCTAATTAATTGATCACGATAATTGACTTTGAAATAGAAGTGAAAGTATCTCAGTTTTATAACTGTTACTAAAAACTGTTAGTAATTACATAATAGTAGGAGGATATATAATTGAGGATTATCGCATTTTGATTAATTATTGCGACGCTTATAAAGTGCCGGATGTTAATTGTACATGAAATATTACGGCAAATTTTAGCACGATTCTGTAAAAATTTCAAATTCAAATAGTAATATTTCAAAGGGTCATGCCTTTCTCCCTTTCGTTGACCTTACAATATTTTGCGTAGACTTACATGGCACCGTCACTCAGCATATTCGGCGACTTCACGAAAGATGCCAACATTATGTATAACAACTTCCGAGTATACGGCACATTCCTGCTGATGATAATGGGCACGATTGTCTTCGTGGGCGTGAAGTTCGTTAACAAGTTCGCCACCGTCGCACTGGCCTGCGTCATTTTATCCATCCTCGCTGTTTACGTGGGGCTCTTCGTAAACTTTAACGGCAACGAGTCTCTGAAGTACTAAACTAATTTACAACACTAATTTCCACATTATGTAGTTATTACTATCGGAATACCGTCGCGATTATAATATTGCGACGATAAATGATTATAATTATCGCGAGAAATAAATGAAGAAACCGAAGGAAGATGGAATGCTTTGAAGAATCGAGACTTTGTGTTTTAGATTGTGCATACTCGGCAAAAGGCTATTAAAGGACCTCAACGTTTTAACTGACTGCAATAAAAATGTCAGCGGTTTTTTGCATAGTATTTACTGCAACGGCACGAGATGCGATCCGTATTACCTCGAGAATAATCTTACTATCGTAAATGGTATTCGCGGTTTGGCGAGCGGTGTATTTCTAGGTGAGATTATAATTATATCATTGATGAAATAATACCAATAAACAGTATATAGAAATATGGAATATATTTTTTGTTTTCTGCCACGTAGAGAACGTATGGGACAGATACCAAGAGGAAGCTCAATTAATCGCTTACGGAACCGATCCAAAAGACATGGATGTCCTATCGGGGTCGAGCTTTAACCAGGTCCAAGTCGATCTCACCACGACTTTCACTATTCTCATCGGTATATTCTTCCCTTCTGTGACGGGTAAGCAAACAGACACTTTTATTAGCATTCATACATATATTCATTTCTTTATTATGGTCAATCTTATTAATACTCTTAACCAAAGTAAAATTAATTAAAATTATTTTATTTTATTTTNATTTTATATAAATTTATATGTAGGTATTTATTTGAACAATACTTTTAATGAAATAATTAAATACAATAGTAATTAATGATACATTAATATGCAGGTATTATGGCGGGTTCCAATCGATCCGGTGATTTAGCTGACGCTCAGAAATCCATTCCGATCGGCACGATCTGCGCAATCGTGACGACTTCCACCGTCTATCTATCCAGCGTTCTCCTATTCGCCGGAACCGTTGACAATTTGCTGCTACGTGACAAGTTCGGTCAAAGTATCGGCGGTAAACTGGTGGTCGCGAATATGGCATGGCCGAATCAGTGGGTGATTTTAATCGGTTCATTCCTGTCCACTTTGGGTGCCGGCCTTCAATCTTTGACAGGAGCGCCGCGACTGCTACAGGCGATCGCCAAGGACGGCATCATTCCCTTCTTGACGCCATTTGCTACCAGTTCCAGTCGAGGCGAACCTACGCGTGCTTTGGTGCTCACTGTGTTGATCTGCCAAGGCGGTATTCTGCTTGGTAACGTGGACTACCTGGCACCGTTGCTGTCCATGTTCTTCCTCATGTGCTACGGCTTCGTCAATCTCGCTTGCGCGCTGCAGACATTGCTGCGCACACCGAATTGGCGGCCGCGTTTCAAATACTACCACTGGAGCCTGTCGTTCCTCGGCCTGGCACTCTGCATCGCTATTATGTTCATGACCAGCTGGTACTACGCACTGCTGGCGATGGGTATGGCCAGTTGCATCTACAAGTATATCGAGTATCGCGGTGCCGAGAAGGAATGGGGCGACGGTATTCGCGGTCTGGCGCTATCCGCTGCTAGATACTCGCTGCTCAGGCTCGAAGAAGGTCCACCGCACACCAAGAACTGGCGCCCGCAGATCTTGATCCTTGCCAAACTTACCAATGATTTGGTGCCTAAATATCGTAAGCTCTTTGCTTTCGCCAGTCAGCTTAAGGCCGGCAAGGGTCTTACTATTAGCGTCAGTTGCATCGTCGGCGACTACACACAGAATTCGGGCCAAGCGCTGGCGGCTAAGCAGAGCCTCAAAAAGATTGCGGCGGAAGAGAGGGTGAAGGGCTTCGTCGATGTTCTTGTTGCGAATAATGTTGTCGAAGGGCTGAGCTCGCTGATACAAAACACCGGGCTTGGCGGATTGAAACCGAATACAGTGATATTGGGTTGGCCGTACGGCTGGCGACTGTCGCAAGAAGAAAGAACCTGGCGAGTCTTTCTGCAAACCGTAAGAAGCGTCGCAGCTGCGAAGATGGCATTACTGGTACCTAAAGGCATCAACTTCTTCCCGGATTCCTCTGAAAAGATAATCGGCAATATTGATGTTTGGTGGATCGTGCATGATGGCGGCCTATTGATGCTACTGCCGTTCCTACTGAAGCAACAACGTACCTGGAAGAATTGCAAGATGAGGATCTTCACTGTCGCGCAGATGGAGGACAACTCAATACAGATGAAGAAGGATCTGAAAAAGTTTCTGTACGACCTGAGGATTGAGGCGGAAGTCGAGATTGTCGAAATGGTAATTTCTATTCTATAGTAATTTTGATATAAGAAAAGATTGAATTCTTTAGAAAATTTTTGCTTTATTTTTTGAAAATGGATAAAGTGCGATAAAAATTTTTAACAAAGAAAAATGTGCAATCATTTCGATAAATTCATATTCCACGTTTTGGTTTTTTTTTTTTTAATAGACGAACACCGACATCTCCGCGTACACATACGAACGCACCTTGATTATGGAACAAAGAAACCAGATGCTACGCGAGCTGCAATTAAACAAAAAGCAGTCATTAGGAGTGGTAAGTGTTGAACTCTGAATAAAGCGGGAAAACTGATTACTGTAATATATACAGGCATATAATGCTAAGTAATGACAAATGGTGACGGTGATACTGATTGGTGTGTGTCTGTTTGTTGCGTGCTCTTCATGGATAAAGGTGCAGACTTTGGTGGACTTCAACGAGGTACCCGCCGAGGAAAAATTACCTCTGGTTTGTCAGATTACCCCCGGAGTTCCATGTATGCCTCTCTCCCATCATTGCTCCATTGCACCGACCATTTGATATTATGTATTCCTGTCTCACCATATCATATAACAATCTCATTCCTATTCCTAATAATATTAAGGTGAAAGAAACTGCCACGATCATAATATATTTTTTTTTAACAAATAAGTTAATATTTTACAAGTATATTAAATACTTCTGAGATTATAACGGATCTTAATTTGATTGAATTAAAAACGTTATATTAAACATTAAATGCTCGTAAAAATTTATGATTTCTAAAATAAAACAGTAGAGAATATAATAATATTCTGTAAAAATAAATTATAGAAAGCTTAAACATTAATAATTCTTTGTGAATTTAAACTTTTGAAATTATCAACAAATTTGAAAATAAAAATTTTAGTTATATTACATTATTTAGCGACCAAATTAGTTTGTTTCTTTCTTCCTGTCCATCATGATCTCAGGAACTCCTCGCGTCTCTCAATTTCGGCTTCATTGGCACGATCGCTTACATAGATAGTATTGATTTGATGGCCACAATGCTTTGATGCTAGATTATTAGTCACCTCTCGACTGACTGTCTCCCACTGTGTAGGATAAAGTAGTTGCTTATTCACTCAATCACGTTATCATGACACAGGTACAGGCGATCGTAGATCATCATCATAACGTGGATGCCAAAGTGCCGACGAAGGTGAGATTCCAGGAGCCGGGTAATCATAGTTCAAACATGACCGACGACACGAAGATAATGCAGGAAACCGAATTAAGCAACAAAGAATCGGACGCCGCCGAGGAAGTAAATGACAAGGACGAGGCTAAAGAAAACAATGACGAAGAGGCAAAGCTGATTGGCGGTTCGCCTAAAGCGGAGAATAGAGAGAATACGGAAAAGGAGACAAAGGAAGCGGAGGCGAAAGAAAACGACGCGCAGGAAAACAAAAGCCAAAGTCCGGAGATTAAGAAACCAACGATTACACCGTGAGTCGCAATTATCTTTCTTGACTTCGGACATTGATGTTTATTTTTTAACAAACAATTCTGTAACAGCGACGAGGGTGACGTGAGGCGTATGCATACTTCGTTGAAGTTGAACGAAGTAATCCGTAAAATGAGCAGCGAGGCTCAGCTGGTTATTTTAAATCTTCCTGGACCGCCACGGGACACGAGGATGGAGCGTGAATCTAACTGTATCCTTTCAATCACTGTGAATACTGCATCGTCAATAAAATTATTAGTTTTTATTACAAAGATACGAATTAGCTATAATCTGATAAGTAGATTTCAAAATAATCAATAGTAGGTATGCGGAGAAATATACAAAAAAATAAAAGAGATTGTTAAATTTCCTTGACTACCAAAAATTAGATATGGAATTCCTCGAGGTGCTCACCGAAGGGTTGGAAAGAGTATTGATGGTGCGGGGTAGCGGACGGGAGGTGATCACCATTTACTCGTGAACTAAAGCGACGGGAATTGATGCCGTTGCCTTGCGGGAGCAGAGCTCTAGTTTACTTCTCAGTGACCTAAACGACACTACCCTAAGGAATATATTGCTTTTGTGCCATTGTCTGCGCAATCACTTGCGTTGCGCGCTCTGAAAGTCGTTAAAGAGAAGAGGTTGATGATGATGACGACGATCGTTCATATCGGACACGGAGGACGAAGTTTCACTGAAGCCACACTTACACGGACCGCGACGACCGATTGTCGTCCGAATGATGAAGCCAAAAGCGACGATGCCAAAGGATAGGTTTTCTTTAAATGAATTTCTGAACATAGAAACGTGCAGGTTCGTGTGTTGGATATGTACGCATCAGGAGGAATATGGCAGCACGGGCTGCTCAGATTAATATTCGACAAGCGTTCGAGTCGAGTTCGGCCGAGCTCGCCGGACAAAGCGCACCGTGCACCTCTCAAAAATCGCCGGTACAAAAAACTGTAGCTCAATGAGACCCCGAGTCTCGAGTAAACGTCACTTCGATTCAATTTCTCGCAACTGACAGCTAAAATCCACGTTTAAAAAGAGAGAGAGAAAGAGAGAGAGCAAAAGTAAGTGTAGCAAAAAGAGGGTGGGGAAAAAAATCAAAATTTTGGTCCGAGGCTAAGGTCGAAGCATCTACGAAACCACTGCCAGACTACTTTCTAAATGCTTCGCGTTTAACCAAAGACGCGAGAGGCTCATTTTTCTACATGCATTGTCGTTAATAGGGAAAGAATAAGAGTAGTAGGTACGTATGTATAATTTTATTGCTTGATATAGGTGAATCTAGAGTAGCCTAGGATAGCGCCGACTTTTATTATGATTATATATATGTGTGTATTTGATAATAGAGAACGACGACGATGTGTCGCGAGTATTGCATTTCCTTCGGGGATTGAGACCTCACTCTTTTTTCCAGTCTCGCGCGAAAGTCTTTGCATTCACATACACATACACACGCATATATATATATATATATATATATGTATATATATATATATAATATCGAAGCAAATAAAATACAAAGCATGCTGTATTTCGCTTAATATAGGAAATATTTTACAGCATTCATTAAAATGGGTTACTCTGTATCTATAGGATATCTTAGAAGCCGCGTACCTTGTTTGAAACCTCGTTAACTCGAAATCATCGTTAACTATGCAACTGTGTGTCGTCGAAAATTAAAGAATTTTGGCGAATTAGGCTTCGAGAACATGTACATGTACATACCTTAATAATATACATAAATCGTGTTGCTCGGCCCAGCGTTCGGTGAATTTTAACAGAGAGATATTTTATTTAGGAGCCCAGTCGCGCCAAAATTATTTAATGCTGCAAATCAAAAAGAGACCAAAGTTCAGTCATTGAAAAATCTGACTGCATTTTAATCGAGTCGTCGAGTGTGCATTTCTTCCGAGACACCCAACATATATGTATGAATATATACTTATGTATATGTATATATTCATGTATATGCGCGCGGAGTAACACTTAAATAACGTAGCTTTAACGTACTTAAGAAACCGATAAACTGATTTTCGAGTTTATGCTTAAATATTACCTTCTCTCGAAGGTGTATGCAATTACTTACATTGATAATTTCATAATAATCGTTGATAAATTGCGATATAGAATAGCGGATATTGATCTTCGTAAAGCGATGCAGACGATTGCTTTAAAAAAAATTCAGAGATTTAGGTTCGTCTAAGCTTAAATTTATATAGCGGCAGATGATTGACACGTTGATTACTACATTGCATTGTCGCGATCTCTCGCGTTATTTAAGGAATTCGACTTCTCATTTTCCTGGCGATTATCCCGTTCTCTGATCGCGAATCCGATCGTGTTCCAATTTTTCTAATCCGACAAAGTATCTTCGTTCCATCTGGAATCAGCGTGTTAATGACACAACGTGTGTTAACGTCTCGATGATAGTAATCCGCGAGTTCACTTATTGTTAGCGTAGCTTAAGGTTTAGTTTGTTATTAGAAAAGAGGGGCGAAATAGTGTTCCACGCTATCGATCCTTATTTGTTATTTATTAAATAAGCTTCGACGGTAGACAATGTAAAAATGTAACAGAAACGACGAGGGGAGTATAATAATCTCGGAGACGAATTTCCACCGATACATATGCGTATAAATGCATGGCCTCGTAAAATGGTCCTTCTCCGTTGTAGATTTTCGATCAAACAAGTTCTATCGATTTAACGTGAGTTTGGCTGTATTTGAGTTATTTTTATTTACGAAAACATGCGCATAATGATTTTAAGACAATATTATAGCAAGCATAAGAAATTCACACTTTATGAATTCTTTTAATTAAACTCTTTTAATTTATTTATTGATTCAATATATATTAGGATATTTTTTTTATTTCCATTCTAATTTAATTACTTCTGAATAATTGAAAATTAAAAGAAATATTTTTTAAATCGGTTAATAAAATTAAAAAATTTGATGCATTGCTGAAAATTGAGCATAATTCTCTCGCAAAGTCGCTTTCCAATCTTTATAAATTCTCTCAAGATCTTGCTCATAAAGTTGAGTGGCGTTTTATAATTTACTTATGGTAATCAGAATTTTTCCGACTTAAATGTGCCGTGCGATGCAATAACGAATGCATTAATTTCTAACGATGTTTTACTCGCGAAAGTGATTTCGCGTTGATGGCCATGCAAAAATGCGGTCCTCGTCACGTTCAATCGTTTTCAATTTACGAACAAAAGTTAGAGAGAAAGAGAGAGAGAGAATGTGTGTGTGAAAGGGAGGTTCCTACATGTCGCTCGACGATGTCACCGCTATTAAAATCGGACGTCCGATTTTCTCGGAAGCAACAATGATATTAAATATATATACATACATATATATAATACGTTGACGAACTTGTAACTACACACACGATTACACACACTAGAGAACGATTCTATCTTGTAAGAATTACTTACGCTAGGACCTCTGTACAAATTATTAACAAATCCGTAAGAGGAAGAAAAACGCTGTGTATAAGAACAGAATATTTATAAGAAACTAAAAGAAAAGATATCTTTCACTACTTTCAGCACTACTTTCAACATAATCATTGTAATAGCCACTCTATTTAAGAATCGTTAAAAAAAAAAGAGAGAAGAAATGAAACAACGGATTTCGTTATCAGCTCGAGCTTCGTGCGAATTTTCCCGCTTCCCTGCCCATTATTATTAACGAACTGACTTCATGGAGGATATTTATACGATCGTAAGAATATCCTACTGTAAAACAAAAGAATGCTATTGAAATAATCGCGTCAGAAATTATTTTTCTCAATGTTAATTCTTGTGGACGAGAAGGCGTTACTTTCTGTATATTCGCTGGGCAAGCCGATTTCACCGCGCGCGTGTGCACGCGCGTCATTTATCGACTTTGATGATGGAGAATTCAATTATCCGCCTGCCGAGATATAATCAAAGCAAGCGGAAGCCGATGATGTTAATGATCAAAGAACGAATTGTCGAACACGCCTCGGGCGCGACGCGACGAGTTTTTCATATAGAAAAATTTTAATAATAAAAAACCGCCATACAGAGTCGGTAAATGAGCGCTGTTAAACTTCAGAGTCCGAAATTATCGAAGTTTTAAGAGATTTTTATGTACTTGCCCGAATTAGAAGACGGGACAATTATTATTGAATTAAAAAATAATAGTATATAGTTGAAATCTATACATATGGCTCTGGTATCATTTATTTAACTGATTCATTGCTCTATCATTACATATACACATACCTTTCACGATGTTTTACGAGGATTTTTTTTCAAAGTCTGCATTGAGTTTTTTAAATTATCCTCTGCAAAATTGTAGACACACACACACACACACACACACATATATACATACATACATAATTAAACTAAACATCGCTATGCTATAGTAAAAATATGCTGTATAAAATTTTGCAAATATCACAAATACTCTATGAGTTTGAGGAAACGTTGTGCCGTAACGTTAATAACTGTAAGTAACGAGAAGTATTGCGCGGCTTATAATAAGTCCACAATTAAAAATTTGAAAAAATATGTTTGTATCTTCAAAATACGTTGTCCATGACAACGAATCGCGCGCGTTATTATTTAAGAAAGCCACATACAGGCTTCGTTTGGCCGAGCTTATTTTCCTCTTCCAATCCTTTCATAAGTGTTTCGTTTAGCTTGAGACTGATATCTTTTCCAACCTGTAAAATTGAAAATCCAGATTCATAGACCAATGTTGAATGAAATTTTTCGCTTTCAATAGCGTATCAATATATAATAATATACAAAGACTGTTGTTATCACCTGCAACATCTTAATCAAGGAACTAGGCAGCAAGCTGCCGTATCCCAGCTTGACCATAGATGTCACCTTGCCGTTCGGCATCGCGGATATAAGGATACTAGCCATGCTGCAGGATTCTTCTTCCGACGTTGGATCTATCACGAAATTGTCTCCAATCTGTTAGAGGAAATGTTTTTTTTTATCGTAACAATTAACATCTTTATTACTTAAATTTTTAAATATTGATTTTGAATTGCCAAAAATGTACAAAGCAATAAAAAGTTATAAAAAAATAAACAAGAAATTGTATTTTTTTATATAAAAAAAAACAATTTCCTTCCATATCCTCGTTTACTTCGTAGTAATGATTAAAGCTTATTGCATACCTTGCATATTGTCACCACCAATGGATAATTCGTTACGTTCAGTTTAATACAATCGTAAGGGTCATCCGTTACTTGAATATCCGGTTCGCCACCATCGAGCGTTGCTGTGATCACCCTCGGAATTTCAGTATTGTACAACGCCGCTTTCACCGCAGCACCCACAGCGTCAAACAGATTCCCACCGCATTGGAGAATCTGAAAAAATGAAAAATAATGAAGCAGGCTTCTAAGCGTGGTTTTACCGTTCGATAGTACTTACCAAAATATCCACGTACATTTTCCAACACTTCTTATGAGGTATTATACACAGCTGTTTTAAATCAAAGGCATCCGGCGTTTGATAAGCCATAGAAAGAACGTTACTTATCTCGGTCGCCAAGTCGTCTCCGCCTTTGCCTTCGAATGCCGGTGTAGCATTAGCAGAACTGAAAAACATGGTTTAAAGTATAATATTTGATAAATTAATAAAAAAAATCCAAGCATGAGATGCATAAGTACCAGTCTACGAAGAAGTCCAATTTTCCCTCATTTGGTTTCTCAGCGTACGGTGTGTCGATTTCCACTTTCACACCGACTAATACGTCAGTCATGTTGCCTATGCGTAATCTCGCTGATCCATGTGCGTGCTTCATCAGTCTGGTCTCGATCTCCATAGGACGGTACTGATACCTGGACCGACCGTCACTTCTGTGATCAAGCTGAAAGTAACTCAAATTAATTGCTGAAATATATATACGGGACTGAACAAGCAAAACGTTAGCAGATTCGAGCAGAACAGATTGTCACAAACTGTATGCATTAAACTTATATTCTGTCGGCAAAAAATATTTATCATTTTGTAATCATTTGAATCGCACTCCATGCCAATTATGTGGTTACAAACGACAAATCCTGCTTGGTGTTCCTACAGTCAATTTGTCATTGTAATCTTTTAACTCTATTGTATTTCTGTTAGCATTCCGTCAAACAGAATTTGTAGCAAACAATTTACAAAATCTATTTTTAACAGAATTTGATTAAATTGATTAAAGTATAATGATTAATGGATCGGATAATTATTGTAGAGTTTAAAAATAAATGCTGGCGAATACAAAAACGTGCATGCCGAATTAACGAAAACAATAGCACGTGTTTGCAACTGTTGTCAAATATACTCACATCGACTCCATGAATAATGAATGTTTTCTCGCCCAAACTCAAGGGAGTCTCAGCCATCTCTCGCAGAGACTAATTTCGTTGATCTAGCGTCGATTTTAACTCAGAAATATGTTAAAGAATGTGAAATACTTTATGTTTATACCGCAGTATTTTTTTTTATTTAACGTGCCAATTAGCCTGCACTAGGGGCTTTAGCGGCTATCGGACAAATATACCGCAGTAACAGGGCGACGTAACCTGTCTTCAAGAGAAACAACGCTACCGCCTTCCGGCAATATTGCGGTTAGAATAGGAAACAATAATGAGAGACTTGTGTCGATCCATTTCTACCAATGCAGATTAATTTTAATCTCGGTTCAACTTACTTTCTATCTTTTTTTAGTCCTAAGAATTAAAAACGGATAAAAACTAAGTTAAACTGATATGTAGATAAATTTATTTTACCCTACTACTACTTTCAATGAGAATCTTTTCGTGGAGCAAAATAACAGAAATATTTGAGGAAATATATTCATGCCTCAAGTTTAAAATTTTTTTACATATAACGTTTAATAATTTTACATATTATAACGTTTAATATTTCGGTAATGTGCAACATAATTATTATATATATATATAACAATAAATGTTAAAATAATTAGAAAATATATATTTCGATAAGAGAAATAAGACAAACAGGAATTTAAGCAATTCGAGTTTCAAGAATTTCCAATTTGCGCGATTAGATTGTTTCTTAAAAAGGATGGATACATGAAAACTCCAGGTACATCCTACTAAAGAGATAACATCGAAATAACAATTTATTACTAATGACATTTATTAACATCGTATTTCTCATTTCAATGAGATATTTGACGATGTTAATGAAATAATAACTATACAAGGAAGATATATACCGCATTTTTGAAATTTATATAGGAGACTTGTCAAAACCATTTACATAGAATTCATTTCCCTTCGTTTTGTATAAAGCCTTCAAGTCCTTGTTGTCGGGATACATTTTTGGTCTGGACACTGTGATTTTCCATCCACCATTTCTCATCCAGTTCTGAAGGAAGTAAATACATATAAAATATATACTGTATCTTACTAAAAAAAGTACATGCAGTATGTTAAAATAAATTTTTGTTTACCATTCTGTTGTACTTCAAATGATAATAGATGCAATAGATTCCAACAATACCCGCCGTTAGTCTGGTTAGAGTGTGACGCAATATGTACGCTGCTGGTTTACCCTACAAGAGCAAGAACTGTTAATCTTTTTGTATAACAAGTGCACGCATTATCAGCTGATTCTTTCTTATAGACACCATAAGTGGTTCCATCATAGTTTGAAACTTGTTCCCAGGCGCCATGTAAAATCTTCTGATTGGGTTGTACATCTGTTTGTAATAACCCTCTGGTATCACTGGCTCCTCAGGCGCGAGTTTCTGAGCGTCCAACCATTTCTTCCTCCATGCCCGCTCCTCGTCCGTCATCCCCAGCATTCGCTCCCTTTCCCTTGCCACACGACGCACTATGGACATGGGCCTCTCTCCGTCCATGGCCTTAGTGTCTGGTAGATCTGGTATTCTGAAAAATTAATCATGATAAGTTGTAAGCAAGTTACAATAATAATTATTGCAAAACTATTAAATGTAACTAACTAAGCATTCTATTCTAATTTTTTTACTTTCTATAACATGAAAGAACTGAGCGAAGACTCAAGTGAAATGTTGGTCCCATTTGAATAATAAAAGAATTTATGCAAACGAGTAAAATAAGAAATAATTCAGTTAATTTTTATCATGATAAATTCTTTCGCGACGGTAGAAAATATCTAATGCTGGAACGTCAAATTACTAGTGCATGAAAACATGCATGTCAACATCGAAGATTTTGTTCACGCATTGTTGATCTACACATTATTAATATATATAGTATAGTGTAGGATTTGATAAATATAATGAATTATCATACTGAGCCATGATTTTCTTGATTATGTGAGCTCCAGAATCTTATAAACACCGATCCTCCAAATGGACATAAAGGTTAGCTCTGCTTATGTGCTACTGTTACATCACACATACAAGAGGTCGTAGGAGTTTCGCGCCATCTTGGATGAAAAACTTGGCCTTTTCAAACTGACGCAAAGAAATATAATGAAACAATATAAATTAAAAAATATAGAAAATAACTGCGACTAAAGTTTAATTAATTTAATCAATGATTAACTTATGTGATATATCTATATACTTTATCAATATAGATAGAATTATTAATTTTTTAGTATAACACGTAAAAAGAATATGATTAGAGATAATTATACGTATATTTAATTAATAGTTATTTAAAAATAATATTTAATAATTTGTAATAATAATGTTAATCTTTCTTTTCATATATTAAACAAGATAAATAATTTTGTCCATTTTAATAAAACATAGATAATACTTAATAAATAAATAATCATTTAGAGTTTGATCAAAATCGTCCTTAAAAACGTAATTTTAATTCAATTTCAATTCAGAATCAAATATTCTGTAAACTCTACATTTTTACGAAATCATACCTTTATCTGCACGCGCCTCTAACGCATTTTTATATATAAGAAGATTTAGAGCTGGAAAAAACGAATTGTTACTGCGACAAGCAGAAATGAGACGATAATTCTAATAAGAAATAGAGTAATAATATGATAAAAGGGAATAATATAGCAATAAAACTAGATCTCTTCTCCCTAAGTATCAACTAACCTTACATCAATATTATAATTTCTCATTCAACAGTGTATAAATGTAACACATGTTGCATTAATAATTACATTGTTGAGTAGGAAATTATAATATTGATATAATAATGTTAGTTGG
Source organism: Tetramorium alpestre (assembly GCA_021460005.1). Classification (NCBI taxonomy): domain Eukaryota; kingdom Metazoa; phylum Arthropoda; class Insecta; order Hymenoptera; family Formicidae; genus Tetramorium; species Tetramorium alpestre. The sequence goes on along the minus strand of JAJVSH010000157.1, from coordinate 4,893 downwards.
TATTTACTGGGACTTTACGATTCGGAGAATGACAATGATAAAAATCGATACATTTTAGTCGTAGATATTTTATTTATTTAGTTCTTTATTTAATCGACTCTCTCGCAGTATATTTGTTCATTCATATACTTTATCTTTCGAAAATCAATTACAAGTGTCATCATCTATTATCTATAAGGGTATAGGTAGGTTACAGGCTTTTCACAGTATTGACTCTATATACTATCCAGATGTGACTAAAATCTGTATCTACAAATATATTATCTCGTATCTCATATGTGTGTACAGGGTGTCTCGCAACCATACTTCACTTCCTCCTAACGACAGTTACGAGCGGCGCGGCGTTTCGCGACGCCGTAATTCAAGTGGCTAAGTAAAAAAAAAAAAAACAAACCAAAAGCACAATAATTAATGGATAAGTACGGATTAATATACATCAATTTTCGTTTGTCGCACGCAAAGTAATATACAATTGTGTGACCGATACGCGTGTGATTCCATTTGAATCCTCCCAAAATCGCGTATCCTTGTTGGCAAGATTGCCTCCCGTTTCTGTCTCTGAAAACGCACTTCTTCAATTTCGCCTATTGCAGTATCTATTGTCAAGAGAAAGCAGACACCTTGTATACATATAGTATACATATATATAATATATATAATATAGACCAGAAAAGGCGGGATCGGTAGCAGGACGCGTCGACAAATTTGGAATAAAATTTTCCTTAACAAATACTTCAACCGAGTATAAGTACACAGGTATTAAAAGTTGAGACTAAGTACATTCGGTGAGAGAGTTACATGTTAGAGATACAAGCCTTACTAAGGCAAAATCTTACTTCGTTTACGCAAAATCTAAAATAGAATACTTAATGCGAAAGAATGTTAAGGAAAGAATTACCTCAAGTTCAAGGACGTGTCCTACTTCGTCCGACTCCCATTTTCTCGCCTCAGGTCCGCTCTGTATGTATATTTAATAACATCTTTATTTCTCTATATCAATATCTCATTTTTCTTTTCCCGTGTGGGAATCAATAAATATATTTCCTTTATTCAAGTCCCAAGGGCAGAAAGAAATCGTCGCAGTTTCTGAAGTGAGAAGTAAGTCGTGTGTATATCTCCCCCGTCGAGGAGCTTTGGTAAAAGATTTCTTCTTTTTTTTTCTTTTTCCTTTCTTTTTAATCGGTTAATACGATATACGTTAAAAGTAGATTTATACTTGATTTGACACATATGATTGAGGTTTCGAGCAAGTTTGTCCGCTGCTTAGCTCGCATCTCACAGCCTAGAGGTGATTTAAAATCCAGAGGCGCGGCTCCATTTTAAATGGGACCCGCAAAACGCCGTACTATACCCCGACAAATGCCAAGCCCGCAGGTATTATTACGATAATTTAATTAGACGGTCAACAGCCGAGTTGCGCTTTCGCCGCCCGAAATTTACGTTCGAACATTCGCGACGAAAATAATTCTCAAAGAAACTTCCTCCGAGAGACCGAGAAAAGCGCCCCAGGAATATTCGAACAGTTTTCTCCGAAGATCCGGAGGTATTCTCCGGAGAGTACTCTGGATATATTTCAAGGATACTCCGCGAGGACGGGAATGCCTCGCGATCGATCTCGCGAACGAAACTTGGCATATTCTCTGGAAGAAAGAATATTCTCGCGCTTTACGTATCGCAGCTCGAAATATCCTGCAGAAACAGAACAATATCTCCAACAACATTTAGATACTTCCCGCCGATCAACGGAGTAGTTGCATCGCGTTGTTCGACTCTCGCTTTTATTTTCGTCATCTGAAATAGCTATCTTATCTTCTATTTTGCAGCAGTGGGAACTCCTTTATAGCCAAAGTATTGTGCGCATTTTTCTTTATCTATTCACAATGGGCCGCATACGTGTTTCACTGTGTTTGCCATCACAGCTCGCTCGTTCAGTCTTTTGCGATCTATCTACAAAATGCAATTACAAGGAGTTATTCTTGGTAACGGAGATAGAATATCCAGAACGCGTTCCAAGTACCATTCTGTTTCCGCAAAACGAACATAAATCGCAAACGCCGGACGCATCTCCGCCGCTGCCGATAACACGCACTATCGGCCGAATAGAATGAAAACGATAGCTGGTTGTCTTTACGCTATCTAATTTCGCTATTAATCTAAAAAGACGGCTCCACACATGCGGCATTCGGCAAACCCCGAATATTCGCCGTTTGACAAACTATTTGCCGAGATGCTTGTCTAATTGGCGAGCACGCGTATCCATATATACGCGTGTTCGGCGAACATTTCTTTCAGTCCTTTGATTCGTCTCAAAAGACCGAGTGGGAAATATTCGTAATTTGGCGAATACCGAATATTCGTTCACGCGCACGATCCACACTATACGAGATTCGACGAATGTCAAACATTCGTTGTTCGGGATTCGTCGAATGTGTCGTGCCGCCTTAAAGGAGAGCAGAGGATCGCCAGACCATCGACTCAAAAATTTTACCTAATTCTTACCCCGCACCATTTTCATTCTCACCGGCCAAATGTATGTATATGCATTCTATATATATAATATATATATATATATCACACGTACGCGTACGTTGTGTGCCATGTGGTCATTGTGCATTTAAAGTAAATACGACATAGTAAAATATTAAAGCGGCAGCAGGATACTGCAATACTGTTCGATCTGTGTAAAGGATCCTCCCATTTCCTCTTCTTTTTGTCCTCTTCCTCATTTCATATTCCTTTTTAAATCCTTTATGGTAAACCGCGATCGCTTTACTTCTTTCTTCCTTTTCTTTTACCTATGTGTTTATGTACAACATGTGTATAGCGATTTATCCGGCAACAGTTCGACTTGTATTCGCGATAAACTTTCTCATAATGTCAACATGTCTCGTATAAACTATGCAGTGCCAATATCTATCGAGTAATAAGTACACATAAAATATATGCAATCGATAAGTAACGTAAATAAAATTATAAAGTACATGTTGTAAATATCGTGGACGAGAGAGAAATATACATACATACACATATACTGTATATGTATATATATATGGGAGAGAGGCAGATAATAATGTATATGTGGTATATATATCTTTCCTATACATTTAGAGTCGCTGTACCCAGCTCTGTTTCCAATACTCGTCCGTCGTGATGCAATCGGTATGAAGATATTGCTTTCATATATCCGAACTGAGATTCTGACCAGCATTTCGATCACTGTTTCATAAAGTCAAGGATCAAACCATGAAATACTCCCCGTTGATACCGTTGATACCTTTTTCCTTCTTCTCGATTCAGGCTATCCAATGCAATTCAAATCCGCGTCGAAATTACGAGGACGAAAGTGAAACAATTTAACGCGTGGTATATATGTATATATATAGGAATCTCTTCTCCCCCGTTAACGTAAATATTCTTCTTTGTCTACGCTAGCGGGTTAGCAGCGATAATCGATTCGCGCTTACCCATTTTTAATCTGATACACTTTCATATGGTATAATCAACGTTTTTACGTTATTCTCTTCTTCCTCTTCTTTTTCTCTAGCTACAGGTATTGCAGGACAGTGCATATACTTTACAATGAACAATGTGAATGTACATACATATATACATATATAAGAATGCACCTAAAACTATCACGTTTTTATTTCTTCTCAATTGACAAATTTTCAGTGAAAATGCAAAGTCAATTTATGTTGTACTACATTAATTTTCAAATATTCACATATTTGAAATCCAAAAATACTAATTAGAAAACGAAAATCGTTATCTGTGGCCGGTATTCATAGTCACTTCTTATATTTAAGATCATCTTGAGTCTTATGTGTTTGTATCAATCACAGAGCCGTATAGATCCTCAAAATTAATCTTGCCTAACTCAGCGAGTTGGAGCTGTTTTAATTTTTTATTATTTTGAAATAATCATATTTTAATATTTGTGATCGAGAAAAAACGCGATAGTTTTGANACATCCTATATATACGATCTAATGACGTATCTTATTATTTCGATCGTTTCGCTAGTTGCAAAAACTTTTGCAGAAATTTGACAAGTCGTGGTGCGTAATCTCGCAATATTTCTTAGCACAATATAACTTACTCACGGACACTGATTAAGTAGTATTAAGTATCGATAAATATTACATCGAACGCTAATCCTGCGATCATCTCTTTCTCAGTTCTTTCGAGATTTTCGTTCGTCAAGGAAAGCCCAAAGAAACAAATCATTCGACGCTAAATAGAATTTAGCGTCGCTTTGATAGTCAAAAAATTAAAATCAAATTTGATCGTTTTAGGAATAAAAGATTCAAAAGATTCAAATAAATTAATTTCTCGACGCTAAAAAGCAATCAGCGTCAGATCAATAATCTAAAAATTAAAATCAATTTCAATTGTTTTAAAAATAAAAATGATTTTAATCAAATTAATCTTTCTCTTTCCTTTGTCCTAATGAAGAATTTAATTACCGCGGTCTTGTTGAGATAATTTAATAAAAACACGTTTGTCGATAATATCGAAAAAACTGAGATATCGGCATGATTATTTCGCGCTCACTGATTAATTAGGTATATTAGAGAAGGCCTATCTAAATGAAGCGCGGCCGGAAACGAGGCTTCGCGCGAAACGTGACATGCACAGGACGACATTTAATGCGATTAGAATTACTTTACATATGCTAGTGCTATATATATTTTTTTTTTCTTTTTCGATGAGATTCGGTAAGGATCGCTGCGCATTTTGGCATTGAGTCTTTCAGGTTGCACTCCGCGTCACGATTCAACTTCACTTGGTGTTATCGATTAATAAGTGGTAGTGGCATCTTGGACCGGTAGGCCTTAAAGACGATACAAACGCGCGCGAATCTGTGTCTGTATATATATATATATATATATAT
>JAJVSH010000156.1:322988-407192 GCA_021460005.1 Tetramorium alpestre | reverse complement strand
AAAAAAAAGAGTTGAAGTCGCGATACGAGTTAAACCGTAAAATATCCCAATTGTGCGATGATCAATAAACCTCAATAAAAAAGGAGGTAAAGAGAGAAATCTTTCTGTTCTTGAGTGAATAAAACTCGTAATACATCGTAATACATCGTAATACGTAATACTCGTAATACGTAATAAAAAGCTCTTAGCATCTAAACTTGAACAGTAATTGATCACAATCCGGCATTTATGAAAAAAGAATATTTATAACCCTTATAAGAAACAATGTAATAGATTTCTTTTGCAGAAAAGTATTTTAAAATTATACATTTTGTTTATTCATTAAAAATAACTGTTATTTAATTTTATCAATTTCATAATAGACATATAATACACTTTGTATATGTATATATTTAAAAAAAATTAATATATATTTAAAAAATATAAAAATTAAGCAAATAAATTAAATGTAAATGAGCAATAAATTATTATACCATTTCTAATGGCACACATAAGATGTTACAATTGTATGATTTTTATCTTGTACAAGATGAAAATATTAATAGTTAAATTAACAGATAAAAAACTAATAAATGGAAAATAAAAAAGCATAAATTTAATTCTTTTCGTTTTTTGGCTATATATGTATGTCTTCATAAATTTCTCATAAAAAGCTTTGGCAATATTATTTTAAGTTGATGATAAAACGTAGACTCGGCATGTGTATTTAACTAGGTCTATTTAAGTCGGACCTATTTATAACAACGCGTTATTATTAATAATACAAAGTATTTTTCCGTCTGTACGAGACTATTTAGCGCTATTATGTATGTGTTATCGAAGACAGTATCGCAATGGCGTAATTATATATACTTTGTATAATTATGTAAGCTAAACAATGAGAAACTCTTCTTTTCGGCTTCATTTGCAAAAGCACAACGCTAACTTGAAAACCCACAAGTAATGTATAACTTGTATGAATATTTGTTTTGGAAATATTTATATTTTTGTATAATCTCAAAGCGAAATTTCACTCCTTTAATTTATAACATTTAATAATTACGTCACTAGCATAATTATCGACTACTTTATTTCGTATTAAAATGTCGGATTATATATTCTCTGATTGCGTGTCTCGTGATGATGCACGAAATTTCGCTGAGAAAATGAACGTTGGGGATCAAAAAGAAAGTTACGAAACATGAATCTTAAAATACATGTGTAAGACGAACAATTTAACTGCCTTGCATATGTAATTCTCACAAACGCTGCTTCATAATTGGAACGATCATATAATCAACGCTCAACATTATCATTCTGCATGCACGTTTTATTGATTTGTCGCTTTATTTGCATTGAAAAAATTGTCTGAAAGATAAAAATACATTGCGTTTAATACATAGTCATAGTATCATGTGTACGTTGAATTCAGATAAATAATGCATTAATGATCTCTTGCATTAAACATTAAAATAAGTGAATTAAATGAGAATCAAGTTCATATTCGCAAAGCAACATGTAAAGATTGACCAATAAATGAGCGAAACATGAAGCGCAACAGGAGTGTTACGGTGTCAAATAATTTGTTTTCTAGCAAGGAAAAACTAATAAATGGAAAATAAAAAACATTAATTTAATTCTTTTCGTTTTTTTTTGCTACAACTACTTTGTTGATTAGTTTATTTCATACAAATAGGATTATTTGTACGAAATGATCTCTCGACAAAAGGATAGAAGATTTGTGCAAAGTATATAAGTGTTTTTGATCGAAAATCGCAATCGTAATTTGATATCGGGAAATACAAATGACGATACTTCGCAACAATTTATGTCCCTAAAATGTTATATTTGAGATTTTCTTGAATCTTCTATCTTTTATCTTGTATCTTTACAAATGCGAGATCACCTTCGAAAGATTATCAGTCTCGACACGTGCCTTTTGTGACGCGAGTCGGCCTCACAACAATGAGTTCGGATTCGCGTGGAGAAAAGAAGTCGGCATAGAAATAGCGTTCGATCTCGCGCAGAAAAGAGCAAAGATCAAGAAAATACCGCAAGATATCGAAGATATGCATATGTGTATCAACGACGACCTTCAGCGAAAAGACATTCAAATGAACATTCAGATGGTAAACGAGCAAATTATATCTCGTTGCTACAAAGATCATACATATCTATTTGTGCTACATTTACAACACGTATACTTGCATATGCGCGAATATACGCGAAATTAAATACGGGGTAACCATGAAGATGCGATCGATATGCCCACCGTAAAATTTGCATTTCATTTTTGATTCGTAGAACTTTTCCTTCTCATGTAAAAGCGCAGCATATCTCGTAATCTGCGATTTTTAATTTGTAACCTTTTTTATATGAAAGAGAAAAAATTTTTTTAAGATTTTCTACTTTTTGAGGTTCAACATTCAAGAAAAAAAATAATACTGATCGATATCTGTTAAGAAATTATTCAGAGAATTATTTCCATTTCAGGAGAATCAAAATAAACAACTTTTAATAGGAATAATCGCTGATAAATCAGAATTAAAAGTAAAATTATATATAAATTTGAATACAATTGACATGTTGCAATATTTTATTTAAAATTTATATATTATATTAATACATGTTAAAAAGAATTCAATTTTTTCTGAGAAATTTTTTTTGTCGTGCAAAACTTGGTTTTTTTAATAATAACTCGAGAAAAGATTCGTTAAAATCTTTTAAGAAGATATTGTTTTGATCAAAAGCAACATTTTCTGTCAATAATTAGCAACATTGTCATTTAAAGAAAAAGATCACATTTGGGGAATACATGGATCTGACACGTGCAAGATTTTACCTGCTCGACGGTATGTTTTCGTAACAACTCTGGCGCCAAGGACTCTTTTACTGCATCTTTTTTTTTAAAAAAAGGGAAGCCAGACGGGTTGCCGGTTTGACAATTACGAACAGATATCACTTCGACTCGGACATAGGCTCATAAGTTTACACGGAAGATTAAACAAAGATAAATAAATATAGCAATCTAGAAATCTCTAAAAATTTAATTTTAATTATACATGTAAAATTTATCTCACTACCACGAAACCATTAGTCATCGTTTCTATTGTATATTGTATTTATATTTTAGCGTTATTTTATCACGTTCGAGTATTCTTTTTCTATTACATGAGATAAAATTGTAACACTCTAAAAAAGCAAGACACTTATCATTCAAACAGGTGTTTATAAAAGAAAAATTTGTATTGAATTTAACTTAAAACGAATTAATTTTTATCGGACGTATCGATATTTTTTTTTCATGTCTTCCAATCATACAACGATTGAAGTATTATCTTATTGTTATCGTGTACTTCTGTTATTACTTGCGAAAGAGATCTCAATAGCGACTTTGTCGTGATAAGCAAAAATCCCCGCATAATTATGATTAATGATAGAAAGAATTTAATTTCAATTTTCTCTGAACTATTGAAAAAAATACCATCTAGATTTAAAATTATATACGGTTCTACCCAAAAGTTCTAAAAATTTATTTCCAAAGAAATAATTACGTTTTCTAAGTTCTAATTTCTACCGTCGCTTTCAAAATAGTTACTATGTACATAACAATTCCAGCGACTTTCCCATGATTGGAAGACTTTTCGAAACCTGTTGGCATTACCCTGTTTAGTATCTGTCTCATTTGGATCTCTTCAACAGGGTCAAAACACCGTCTAATCGGACTGTCAATGGGAAGTATGGACGTTTTAAAATAGTTGATGAAAAATGTGAAGCGTAATCGGCCTGAGATATAAAAGATCCAGATGTTGCAGCATAACAATGCATCGTCACACATTTCGCTTATTGTGAGGTGGGTCCAAACCAAAGATATAACTGTCCATCCCTTACTTGCCCGACTTTGCCTTTTGCACTTCTACCTTTTCCCGAAAATGAAATTCAGGCGTTGAAAGGACGGCGTTTTGACTCCATTAAAGAGATCCAAGTGGAATTACAATAGGTACTAAATACGTTGAAACAAACTTCGAGGGAAAGTCTACTTTTGTGAGAAAATCGCTAGAATTATTGTATACCAACTACTGAAGGAGATGATAGAAAACAGGACTTAGAGTAATTCTTTTTTGTAAGCAAATTCTTGGATAGCGTCTTATATTTAAACATAATATGACTAATGCGCATTTAGACTTGGCATCGCAACCGGTTTCAAGCCTTTTTATTATTACCTTCATTTATCAAGTTTATTAATGAAAAAAATTCATTTAAAAACAATTATAGGTATAGAGAATGATTTTCTTATTTAAAGAGATTTAATGAGACTTTAACGAGATTGGCATTAGCATTAATTATACCTTCATTTTAATTATACTTTCATTAATAATTATAATTTCATTTTCGTAATATACATTTGAATTTTTTTCATAAATATAATATTCTTATTTCTGAATATAAAAAACTGTTTATTGAAAATGTTTAAAAATACGTTAAATATTATTTTCCTTTTACAAAAATAATTTCATTAAAAATTTTCAAGATTTTAATTAATTTCAAAAAGATATTGAATAGATATTGATTTATTAAAAAATCGGTCTAAAAAATTGATTTTCTCAGAATTATTCAATCTTTCTAATCTTTTTCTACCCAAAATGAAAATGTAACTGTTTTCCTCAATATGATTCTTTACTGGCTATCACGGTAGCTAACTTCTCTAGCTGACTTTCGTCACGCGGTAAACATCACTCTTGTGTATGTACATACATATGTACAACATGTGTATCACAGTCGCTGACATCGTTGTATATCGAAATAGCCGACATCGAGTCACGTAGTCGCCGACGATTTGTAAGTTGATTGGCTTTTTTGTAAAATACGATCGTGTGTAATTAAAAATAATTTTAAATAATAATCTTTTCGCTAGTTTTCATAGTTTGAATAAGTAAAAGACATTGAAAGACACTTATGGAAAGTATGAGCGTAAGTAAAAGTGATGTTGTAGCTTTACTTTTTTTTTAGCTTTATTACTTTTTATTTACGCTTATTTCAAATTGCACACAATTGCATTTTACGAAAAAGCTGATCAATTTACAAATCGTCGGCTAGTATGATATTCGATGTCGGCTAGATTCTGATTTACGATGTCAGCGACTATGATACATAATGTCGGCGACCAGTCCCCGACTTTTTTTTCAATACGAATGAAAACATACTTTTATATAAGTTTATTAGCTAAGCGTCACTTTTTATCACGCAACAAAACATAAGCCGATATTTATAGACCATTTTTATTTCAAGATTGTCTTAAATAACACCTTAAGATACTAATATAGCTTTATAATTTTTTTTACAATTTACAATATTTTAAGACTTTACTTAAGAAAACAATTGATTAAAAAAAATGGATTTTTGAAGGAAGAAGATTGATTTTCCAAAAATCGAATTGATCATCTCGCTTGTCACTACTGTGTACACGAGTCGCATAATTAATACAGAGCATAATAACACGAAAGATTAATTCATAAAGTAATTACATGAGATTATAACAAAATCGCATGCCCTTCCTTCTCCAACCGCCGATAACAACAGATAACGGATAAAGATGAAGAAAAAATTAAGAATAACATGATAATATAATTGTATCAAAATAATTGGTGGAAATTTACTTACTTACCACAGTGCTTCGCAATTTACTACAGTGCTTCATAAGTCAAAACCTAAAGGTAATTTTATTTCAAATCAGCAAACTAGTGAAAGTAATATGCAATAGTGGTTTTAATGAAAAATCACTGAAACACTGGGTTAATGATGTAATGCTTCTCGTGTCTGTTTTCGGAACGTGCGCCGATACTTTGCCCTCTAATGAATAACCTGAGTAGATAACCGAGAAAAATTCACGCGTAGAACTTCGATCAAGAATCGTTCAGGGACGCCGGTTGACGCGCGTTGGAGTTACCGCGGAAATCAAAGAGATTAGAGATTAAATAAGCACGAACGTTCTTCTCGAGTACGGGAAGATAACTTGTGATTAAGTAAGGATATCTCTGATATTAAGTTGATAATTAAGTCACGATTGATTCTACAAATCTAGCGTAATCGTAATTAAGTTAGATTGCTCGAAGGACACGGGTAATTTAAAGATAAAAGCCCAACGTGGCAAAGATTTCAGCAGACCTGGTTTCGATCTATTTCTGTAAAAATCAAGCAAGTTTATGTATACATAATTAATTTTGAGATTCTTTTAACATTATTACTGCTTCTTTCACAGATTAATATTTTATTCCCAGTAAGAAGTGTGTCGAATCGACCTTAATTTGACATCGATAAACAGTCAATGTTGAATATTGATTAATATCTTTGTCATCTTTGATCTCATCATAATTGTTTTTGTATTTATCGAGTAATAAAATTTCTATGTCCTTCTACATCGAATACATAAATATATACAATGTGCTCTCCAACTTTAATTCGATGCTAAGAATTAGTCGAAAACAATAAAAATCTTAAAACTATTCACAATTACTTAATTAACATTATGTATGTAAAAATAATTATAATGACGTCAAAAATGACAAAGATATCAATCAATATTGGACATCGACCATTTGTCAACGCGCATTGACGTCAGACCAGCCAGTCGATTCGGCGAATCATTTCTGGGTTACTTACTCGATGTAGATTGATAAAATTTTGCAATCGTACTTTTCAACAACAACCAGTCGAATCAATTTCGCAGCTAGAGATTGTCGAATTTTAAACGATGATATAGGAAAAATATAAGAGGTGACATTGGCTACATTCCAATGTTCACTGCCAGTACTGAAAAATCCATAGTTCACATCACGTAAACTATAGATTTTCAATACTGCCAGTAAATATCGGAACGTAGCCAATGTTAGGTAATGTCAACATAAGTACGCTCCGCACTTTGCTAGCATCTCAGTCTCAAAGCGTCGTTCGATACGATAGCTTTACGATAGCTTTACAAACGAAGATAAGTGTGTGGGCAGAGTTATTTGAATAAACGTTCCTATCACGTAAGTAAAGGACGATAAAAAGAGTAATCTTGTATTCAGGATTAACTCGGTGATGAGTCGTCTCTATTGTGCGAAGTGATTACGGACGCGACATGTCGCGACGGAAAGCAAGAAAAATTGTTATACGCTCGGACTTCATGTATTATTAATTACCGTCCGCATTTTTCTCACGCGTGTGTGTGTATGTGTGAGTGGGTGCGACAGATACATGTTTTTTTTAAAACCGGCAGTTAAATTGTTATAACATTCAAATTAGTTAATCAAAAAAATTTGAATTTTGCATACAATCTTAAACCAATTAAAGATATGATAAATTAAATTCATTAATTTTGCACCGCTTTTATGTATCTCTTATATATTCTCGAAGTATTTTCGTTGAAATAATAAAATTCTGTAGATTCAATCGCAGAGTTTTGTTGTTAATTTACAGTAAAATATAAGTCCAATATCCGATGTATCTAAGTCCGGTTATTCTCATTATTTTGGTTTGCAAATATTAATATTCTAACTTTTAACTTTGAATCGTACTTGGTCGAAATAATAAAAAATGTTTAGATACATGTTCGGGCCTTTGGTGCCTTTACTTAAACTTTCTTTTTCTTTCTAAAAAAATTATGGTAAATATTTCAAAAAACGAATAACGGATTAGAAATTAATAAAATCGTAATATATATGAGGTACAATTAATGTGGATATTAGTAATGTAATTAATATAATTCACAAAAAAGCGGCGAAAAATACGCATGTTGATATTCATACCATTTTTATTGCGATGAACGTACGAAAATACTTCGAATTTCGCACAAAATAGATAGGATAATTTCAACAAATCGATATCTTGTTTTGCTGAAGTAATTGCATTTTACACAGTCGATGCTTTAAATAAATCGATGCTTTAAATAGCATATTATTTACATGGCATATTTAAGTAACCGGCTTAAACATCTGTTCGACATCAATTACGATTAATACGGTACTAAAACTGAACTTTTTTTTTTAATACGCGGTTACATGTAGCGGTTAAATCCATGATTAAAATCATTATCGCGAGTCATGAATAATGGATTAAGAAAAAAATAATGAGCAAAGTAACAACCGGCGAATGATCTAGACGCGCAATTTAACATTCATGCGGACGTCATCAGTAACAATTCTCTAAACAATTATTAGTAATTATTAGTAAATATCACGATCGGAATAGTTATTGAGGACAGTAAATTAATAATAAAGGTTTCATGATTGATTCACCGATGTCTACTAAATAATATCTCAATCGAAGTCAATTTGAGAATCGTGTGCGATGACGAAGTAACGTCACGTGTGGTGAACGCTTTCCACCGTGAATCATAATCCTAATTCCATCCTTTTATTTCTTCATTTTTTTCTACAGCGTAAGATAAATATAAAGAACAGATACGGGATATAAATAAAAATGCGTATCGCTCTTTCCTCCTCGGCAAAATCGCGCTGCGCGTAAAAATTCGTTTCCTTTTGAAAAATAAAAATTGGTACGTTAACCTGAATCGCAAACTATAAATATCGTGCACACAACCTCGTGAATGTAAGAATTATGACACGAATTATGACGGCGTTCACTTTCGACAGTTTCGCAATCGTTACGTGTCTTCGCGGTTTGGTAAAACACGTTTGCAACAAGGTATATCCGATTGAGTACTTTGTGTCACCGATATCCTTTCCTTATTTTCATAGGGATCCTCTCATAAAAAAAAAAAACTGTATCATATGTACACACGAATATTAAATCTGATAAAAAAGCGTAGAGATAATATACAATTATAATTAATCTTCTAATCTAACATCGTCGGCACAATCTCGCGCAAAGATGTAGTTATTATGTCGGTATGCTCCTTCGACGCTCCGTCTACGTGTGTGTCCCATTGTCAGGTGTCTCGAGGGAAAGTAAATCTACAGAGGTAGGAGAGGCCAGACGGCGGGCATCTGAGCGACAGGCGCGAGCGCGCACGCGGCTTCACTGATACCAGAGATACTTTACATTATCACCAAACGTCACATTTTTCTCCGATAAAATCCGACCTTTTTTCCCCTCCCGGAGATAGAAAAAAACCTTCCCTTCTTTCCCCCCTGCCCCTGCCCCCGCTCCCACGTTTCTTTGTTCGCACCGGGACGAGGACGGCGAAATCTTCTCNCCGCGGAGGAGACGGAGATCTACGCGCGCGACAACGAAAGTGACCGCGTCGCCAAATCCATCGCGGCCGCGGCCGTGCCCGTCTGCCAATTATCGCCGTCGGCGACGACGACGGCGGACCTTTCCGCGTTTCTTCTCGCGTCGTCGCCCCCGTCGCTTCCCTCGACTCTTCACCACCACGTGGAGGAAATCCGTGCAGTCGTCGAGATAATCGCATGCGGCAGCGTGGCGGGCTTGATAGAGGGAGAGAAGACGGCGCCGCGCCGGCACCCAGTGCCCACTTCGGAGGGGTATTCCGCGTTCGTGCCCCTCTGTATTTCCGCGCGCACCGCACGAGTGCCGTACACACGCGCGCATGGAGGCAGACGTCCAGGCATAGACGCGTATGCGAACGCTCGGATCTGCGTGCGCGCATGGCGTGCAGACTTTAACATACACACACACACACACACACACACACACACACACACACACACACACACACACACACACACACACACACACACACACACACACACACACATGCATTCGCCGTTCTATTGGTGGAGGAGCTTAGCCACTGGCCGCTGTAGTACATTCCACTGGTATATATAAGGGCAACTCTTCCGCACCGATCATGCATTGTAACCGGAGGGTGCGACGCGGCATCAACCATTTAGTCTCTCGGCTACGCGTACTCGCTCGGCTCGGCTCTCTCGGGGTTGAAAAAAAAATATAAAAAAATCAGTGCTTCCTCTCGTCGCGAGATCGCCACGTTCTCGGAGAAAGCGCATTCGCGAGAGTCCGCAGGCGAGTCCTTCGCGCAGAGCGCCGGAGAACACCTCCGCGATTGGATCGGATCTCCCAATCTCGCGACACGCTCTACGATCGTCCGCGGCGAAAGACGTTGAATCTTTACGAGAGTTGGGGGAACCTCCGACTGACCGTCGCCCGACGTGATTCTTTTCCGCAGATCTCGAAAAGAGTGACCGATCTAAAGATAGTGAAACTAAAAGTTACGCGAAAAAGTCTCTGCGCACACACACGTCACACTGTTGAGAGAAGAAATCGGCAATAATCGAGAAGACAATCGAGCCTGCTGACTGTGGTTCAGCGTTCCAACATGACTAGCGCGGCGTTCCTCCTGGCGGGAGGGTCCTGGGTGACCCTTTTACTATTCTCCTGCCTGCTAGCTCTTGTCTTGGTCCTACTAGTGCAACGCTGGAACTTTCTGTACGCCCTGAGGAATGTGCCCTATCCCATCGCCTTACCTATCATCGGCAACGCTTACCAGCTCAACTGCTCGCAAGAAGGTATGCCCTTCCGCGTACGCGACGTGTGAGAAACGTCAAAGTATATCGCGATGGCCACCGATAATAAGCCGGTCTTTGTACATGTGATAACGGCTCGCTGATGTATGCGTTATCACTGTCAATTTGTCAGTCCGGTCATTTATGAAAATAAATGTAAACGAGATTCATCGACACATCGACACATTATTTGCCGAGTAAGTTGCATGAAAAATATTATTACGAAGAAACTTGCACGTAATTGTACGTATATAACGATCAAAACAACGTTACGCTCTAAAAAATGATAATAATAAGACGTCATAAGATCGTAGAGAAAATATTAAGAATAAAATAGTTCGTAACTCATGTACAAGTTGAGTCGAAATGGATGATTATTTAATATAAAAATAAATAAAAAGTGCTTCTTTTAAAGATTGAATTTGAAACTTCATCTAATAAAATCATGTATTATTTGTTTAATATACAATATTTTGTCTGAAATTGCTTAATTTACTCACTAACTATTATATAAGCTTTTTACATAATATATAATTAACAAATAGTATTAAATAAAATAGCTGATAAAATCTGCCTTGTAACAAATTATATTTTCATTCTTTATATACGTTTCATATAAAGTGTCAATTTTCAACAAAATATCTCTTATTTTAGAAAATAAAATTAAAACAACTCTCTCGCTTAATTATTTGATTTTACAAGTATCATGTCATAAGCATTTGATATTGACCTAAATATTAATATATTAAATCAGTCTTTCGTTCTATATATATAAGACTTTTGAAAAGCAATGAATCTTTATCGAAATGAGCCATTTGTACTTTTCAAATGTAAAAGATTTTTTTGTCACATTTCTTTGTTACATAAATCAGCGTAAAAATATCTTGAAAAACATTAACATCAAAATAACAAGATAAGCCGATTTACTAGCTCCAAAAAATATCATTAATAGTTTATCGTTGAGGAAAAAATATTTACAAACAGAAAGGAAGTTAAATACAACTTCATATCTATACTTCAACGATATCTTTGAGAATTTGCCTGTCACAGTATAAGTTTCCAGTTAATCGAATAAACAAATATTATATAACAGGTTGCAACACTCGCTTTTCTTCTTCTCTGAGGTAGAAAATACTGTAGTCAGCATTACATCGAAAATATACTTGACGTTTATGTTACACGATATCTTTCTATTCAATTAAATATACAAAGGTTATCTCTTGAGTCTCGCTAAAAAAAATGAAGTTTCCGCTTTAAAACATTTAAAAAATTATCACGCGAGTTGCGATTAGTAGTCAAGAATAACTCTTTTAATCGTTAAACTCGATTAATCACTAAATTCCATCGTATGTCGCACGATGCAGTGCAATCACTAATTTATTATTTAATTTCACAAATTCTCAAACATTCTGAATGATAGTTTTACACTTTATTGAGTTTAACTCTCTCTCTCTCTCTCTCTCTCTCTCTCTCTCTCTCTCTCTCTCTCTCTCTCTCTCTCGGATCGATTAATGAATCGGCGACAAAATGACATGAGTGGAATATTCACGACAAGCCGTCTTATCTACCTTACGGAATCCACAAACCCGTTTGAGAGTTTAACCCGACAACTTTGGCGCTTAAAAATTTCTCGCGGGTAATTCTGCATCCAAGCAGTGCAGCGAGAGATATTGAGGCCAGACACGTGCCAACCGCTGCACGACCGGCGTCGTGATAGTGATAAGACACCTGCGTAACCTGCGAGATAATCTGGATTATTTTCGTCCATTCGTGAATATAAATTTTGCAAATAATTGCAGAATCTTTTTATTAAGCGGAAATATTCAGCAGGAGAAAATCCTTATTGTTTTTACATCGATCACTAACAAAGCGAGGACACGTTTGATTAATCATCGATTTTGATCCCTTTGTAGTGAATCTGCGTCGAAAATGAGTCGTTGATCCGTGTCCGAGCGAACGATCATTCAAACGCAAAAATTCCAGGACTCTGAGGGAAAAAGCGAAAAGGTTAATGGCTACGAAGGAAGGACGAAGAGGGTTGGATGGGGCGGGGAAGCGGTACAAGGGAAGCACAAGGAAAATCCGGTTCTAAAGGGCGCTAACGGTTAGAAAAACGTAGCTCGTAACTATACTACCGATTGCTCCCTATTTCAAGCATAAAGAAATAATATTTGCAAGGCGCAAGTGGAAACGCGAACGCTCGAATGCGGAATGAATTATTTATTATGTTAGGCCAATAATTTCGTGTAGCTTTTTTATCTATAAATAGAAGATGATTTTGTTCGTAGAAGGCAACATCTTAATATATCAGCCGTTTTGATTTACTATGTTTTGCTGTCTTTCAGGCAGCTCCATAATTTCTCGCTCAAAAATTCCTACCTTTCTCAATTTATATTGCATACAGAATTATTGGCCAACTCAATATTTTCTCTCTCAACTGCGGCCTTATAAAGCTATTTTGCATCTGTTATAGTGATATATTGATTACGTATTTCAATTCTTGATAGTTTTAAATTTAACGGGATTTATCATCAACGGGACTTAATCACCCAAGATCACGTTTACAAACCGACGAAATTATTTGCATTTAACACAAATCACGTTTCTCAGATATGCATACATTCCTGATAATAGTTAGTTTAGCTAACTGTTAATAACTTGCAAAAGATGTATTGCAAGTTATTAACCATTAATAACAGTTGCAAGGAGAAGCGCGATATAAATCTAGAAAATCTTGTACATAGAATAAACACTTTACGTAAATTTTTTTTACAACGCCAGTTTAATGGTAATCGCGTTAATAATAGTTACTTCATCGAGAAATGCGTATCTATATAGAAATTAAATTAAAGATAACGACTCTTCTCGCACTTAAAAAAAAATCATATTTATTTCAAGCCGCATAATATTAAATACGCGCAAATTTTTTTCTTATCTAATTTCTCCCTTTCTTCATGATTTACGGGAGCATGTGAAAATAAAGAAACAGCATGAATTATATTCTCGAGATAATACAACTCTAATGTACATACGTATACTTCGCGCAAGAAAAGTTTTCACTCCATTCGAGCCGTTATGTAATGTTTCAATTGAACGCAAAGCGACAATAGTTTTTTTTCTCTCAGACATATACTCGTCAGACGTTCAAAGGTTAAAAACTACGATTTTATTATACACTTGTTCCGCTAAGACAATAAAATTGATCACTGTAATATGAAACGAGCAATTTTGCGAAACTTTTGTGTAGAAATACGCGCGCGATAAGAAGAGACGAAAAAGGAAAAGTGTGATTCACTGTGAGCTATCTCGGTCCACCACAGTGATAATTGCCTGCCCGTCGCGCGCATAAAGAAACGAAGCTAAAAAGGAAAAAGAAGACGAAGTGAAGGAAGAAGCAGGTCGAGGTCGGGCAGTTCGAACTGCGCTGCGCGTAAATGCGCAACTTTGTATTGGGCGATATTACGTATCCCTTCTCATTTTTTCAGAAGAAGGGTGGGAGGATGAGGAAAAGAGAAAGCATCGTGACGGCAAAAGGAGCTTCGCGTGAAGAGAAGAAAAAGACGAAAGAAAAAAAAAGAAATCATCCAGATCCCAGACGCGGAGATTCCACGTGGCGGACCGGTCCGTCGGATAATTCCGGGCCAGACTTCGACCAGACATCGTCCTCGCGTCTCCACGGGAGGAGAATAAAATCTAGGCGCTCTAAGGCACTTTAATTTGTGCGCGTCTGACTATGACAGATAAATAGCGGCGATCAAGATAAACACGCATTACGGAACGATTGGCACAAAAAGGCAGACGCAGGCGCGATTAACGCGCGGTGACAACACTTGGTGCGGATGTACTCTGCTAAAAGATCGCCGTCGGCCAATTGTTATTGACATCATTCATGCGGGATTAGCGTGATATATATCGATTAACCTTTAGACCGAAATATCGAGATCGATGACCAACATTGAATGAAATTGAAATTCTCGGAGCAAACTGAAACTTAACAAACCAAACATTAATCGGGCATTATCTCGTCAAATAACGGACGGAGAGAATATTACAATCCGACAGTTAAATTCGTCGACCTTAATCTCAACGTGTCTTATATAAAATGCATGCGGAATAAAATTACGTAATAATTAGCTGGAGCCATTTTTAAGAAAAAAGAAACTCAAACGAATAAAAAAAAATTGTGTGAGGATTGTTTGAAGATCCGAACGGAACTCTGACATTCATCGTTTATTAGAAAATTAGAAAAATCTCACATTTAATTCTCCTTTATTAATGTGACATACGTGGAATATATTTCGTGCGTTATGTCATACACATTCTTCGTCCAATTTCGCAATGTGTCCTTATAGCGAAAAGGGGGGATGGGCATCTGACGGTGAAATGGGCCGTCAATGAGTCCACGAAGGACGCCTCATCAAGGTCTTCAACAATACCTTCCGTTCCATCTAGAGCGACGCCTTTCCTTCTTTATTTGCTTTCTTTCTCTTTCTCTCTTCTCACCCCCTTCCCCCTTTATATCTCTCTTGCTTTTTGCATTCATCGTCCACGTGCAGTATATGCTGTCCATTTTCAACCGGTCAACGTCCGGTCAGCCTTTCGGCCGTCAACTCGCTACACGTGCAGCGAGATTTCTCTCTTCCTCCATTGCTCCATTCTTGATTCTCTATTTGTTCTTCTCCTTCTTCTTTTTCTCCTCTCTCTCTCTCTCTCTGTTTATTTCATCAGCGTTTTACTAAGAAAAAAGATTTTATTTCGTTAAAACAAATTCACTACTTTACTATAAATAACTTATTAATTTTTCTTAAGAAACTATGATTGTTCAATTGTTTTATTTTTCTATTTTTATTCTTCTTTCTGTTATCATTCCATCTATCTTATTATCAAGTTTTCAGTGCAGTGACTGTAATGTCGACTTATGCACTAATAAATATTTTAGAATATATTGTGTAAAAAGTGTTTAATTCATAAAATATAATTTTGTATTAAAATGAATAATTCATATACTAATAAATTTTCATTGTTTAAAAAAGATTCCATTTATCAAAGTGGGTTAATATTCTCATTCACTTTAATTTATGTCGTTGTTCGATATATTTTATTTATATTATTTCTTTTGTGCAACGCGCACGCGCCTTTTTTTATCGAACATCTCGTTCTGATTTTATTTTTTTATTCTGATAAAGCTTGTTCTAAATTGATATTTCTTCCCCTCTTAATTTTTTTATCTATCTACCTTTTTTTATTACCATTCTTCTTGTTCTCGCGAAGGTCACGATTTGCAACTGTAAGAATGGATTTAGAGCTATGATAATAACGCGATGATTGGTCGGGCACGAAACTATATCTGTACGACGTCGCGGGTCGGTGACCGCGAGAATGATTGAAGATAATCCTCGTGGAAAACGTCATAAATGCAATAACACGCGACACGTGCGTATTCAATGTGGGTATTAAATGCCTATCCTCGCGAAGAAGAAGAATGTTGAAGATTTATTTTCGAAAAATTCAGCGAGTGTGTCCTATCAAAAATATATGCATAAATATACTTATTTATATAAAAAGTAATTTTTCATTGCAAGAAGAGAATACAAAGATTTTTTAATCACTTTTCCTATTTTCCCAAATTTTTCTTATTTTTTTATTTCATTTTATTTTTCCATTTTTCAACACTCTAATACATATTTTAAGAATAAATTCCTGAGATTATTTTATAAATTATGTTATAAGGCATGAGAAATTAACTTCATGATCTTTAAAGTATAAATTAATTATGAAAATTCCGTTGTGCGATATTAATACGAAACTGATCGAATATTGCAAGCGAAGTTTCAAGAACAATAACAGATCTTTAATCTCGTTAGTTTGATTTGATTATAATTTCTTCAAGATCGCACGAATCGTTGAATTCACGATCGATGAACAGTAGATAGAAGTAACTAATAAAATCGTAAAAGTAACGAACAAAAAAGTCAAATGGAAATAATGAACCTTGTTATCTGCAATTTTTTTCTATTAAGCTTCAAAAACGTAAAAAAAAAAACGGAAAAAACCGAGCAGTCAAGAAAAGAACAATAATATTATCGAGATTATAATTGCAAAATATTTCTACTTCCGAGATCGCGTACAGTAGAAAAAGAAACAATGTTCACATTTATAGCTTCAAGGACATACGTATCTCTTAGATTCATTAGACAAAATTTCTATTATAAGTGGTGGCTATACGCGTGCTGATCGCCGAAAGTACCGACGTGTAATTATGCGACAGCAATTTATTAAATAAATGGAGAATCTTGTAAAACATTTTACTTGAGCTGATTTTCTTTTTACTTTCATTTTTAGTGATAAGCAAAAGAAGGAGAAACGCGATTTTTACGTCTAAAATGCGCTGGGTGACTTATCTGTTTCAGAGTTCTTCCAGAACCTGGTGAAATGGGCGAAGAAATTCGGCGACATTTATCTAGTTTGGGTTGGTCTACGGCCCTTCATCTTTCTCTACAGAGTAGAGGCGGTGCAGCCTCTGCTCAGTAGCAGCACACACATCGACAAGAGTCTTGAATATCAATACTTGAAGCCGTGGTTAGGTACCGGTCTGGTAACCAGTTCTGGTAAGTGACTCAAATTTCGCAGCCATATTGCAACAGCAACAAAAATTAACATGTCAATTGCTATGGTGTTTCCTCGTAACCGCACTCGTCCTCTTAGGAAGTTCACTGATGACCGGCGCTACCAAATTTGTTAAAACGTCTGTAAAACGTAAATATCATTTAATACAGAATTGTAGATGACATTGACAGCTAGATAATAATGTAGAGTAAAAAGTGCGCTATTATCGCACTTTTAACTTAATATTCACGAGGATATAATATTATTTAATTATATTATTCAAGATTTTATTATTACGTAATTTTATTATGGTAATGAAAACTCTACTACGGTCCTCGGAATATAACATATAAAATTTGCGTGATAGTCAATGTGTTAATAATTGTCATAGGTCAATGAAGTGATTGGATAAAGTATCCGTGACAGCTTCGAATTATATTGTAGCGCTCTTGTGATTTGCATTAAAATAAACAGCGTAGTACGTGCGTATANGATAAACACTGCGCAGTGAATGAATGAATTCATAGACCGTAATTTGTTCGCGAATGGGTGCGGCGTATTTTTATAATTTCTATTCAATCCACGTACAAATTTGCATCGAATAAAATATTATGATCATCCTTAAGTAGATGCAAGAATCGATATAAATATTAAATGGCATGAAAACATGTTTTTGCAAAGAATTGCCACTATATATTCATATTACTAGATACAACATTAACGCTTAAGCGTCAACTACTTCCAGATCACAATCAAGAGAAAAAAATATTAGATTTAAAAAAAAATTCTCACTCTGAAAGTACGAAAGTTCTTTAATTTAAAATGACTTAAATTTAATTAATTGAATTTAGAATTTAAAAAATTATAGAATTCAAGTTTAAGTTTAAAATTTAAATTAAAGTTGGATCGGAATGTACATTAATACATGAGATTTAAAGTCTTGTAAGAACTCGAAAGAGTATCGCATCCATATATTTTATTTATTTTAGATCTGAAACCATGTTAACACATGCTCAGTGAATGCTCTCGTGTGGCACATGGGGGACGCGTGCCACTGTAAAAGTATGCGTAATAGCTCACTCGTAAAAGAAATAACTGCGTATCGGTAGTTCAAAACCTATTTTAAAATTAGACTTATCGATTAGGATTATCCAGCAGGCTCTTTCAGCATCGCTACTTAGCGCTCTTTGAAAATATTTGAATACCTAAAAGTCTTGTATTACGAATTGTAATCTGTTCGACCTTTTCAACTCGTGGCATATGTATGTAGCATACGTATGCATGCAAGTACTTAGGATACTTTTCTCATTTAAATTTCAGTGAACCTCCGTGTTCTGTTGATGTATTTACCGAAGAATGTGCGATTGTGTTTCGCTATATTTCGATAATGTATAGAAAANGTTCCTTATAATAATAATATGAAAATAATGACAATAATAATAGACACATTTTGAACATTGTGAATAAATAATTAATAACGTTTCTTATTTTCTACGTTTCTTATTTTCTACAATTAATAACATTTCTTGAATTTTTTTCTCGAGTTTTTTAATAATAATGGATTTAATCGGTCGTCGGTTTCAATATTGGCGCGGACACAAGCAATATATTTTTAATTGTCGCAATAAAATTTATGGTCTCTTTTTCAGGTGAGAAATGGCACTTTCGCAGGAAGTTGCTGACACCGATCTTCCACAGCGGCCTCCGTGAAGTATACTTGAAGATTGTGAAAGAAGAATTGAACGTTCTAATTTCCTGCCTCGCGAAAGAAACGGGCAAATGGTTCGACATGGTTCCTTACGCGAAACGTGTAGCCCTTGACATTATATGCGGTAAGTAATAAAAACAATTCAACAGTGTTTCAATATATATGTATATGCAGAAATATAACAATCTCGGAAGAGATACTAGAATACATACTGAAAAACTTTTAATTAATTTTAAATAATTTAGCAATGATGTTAATAACAACTTACCATTCTACTTTGGTGATTTTATTAAAATAATTTTTGGGACTGTTCTAATTAATACAAACACATCAATCATTCCGAATGAATGATCATTTTCTAACAAGTCATCGTTTTCTGTATCAGTAGGACTTTATTCAAATATTCCGTTAAATTATAGCTACATTTATTGAAAGAAACTGCCAAACATTGATTTTTGATGTTGAACAGGGATACGTCAAAAAAATTTGGTTAAAAATACATCACGTTAAAACAAGCATTGATTTGTCTCGAAATTCCAATAATCCAGTCATTGATTAATGATACTGCCTTTCGTCATTCTTGATGACTTATAACGTCGGGATCGTATTCGTGATACTCTAACGTTCTCTGCTGAATCGAGGTCTCTTCTTCCAGTCCAGCCCGACAATAACGACGCTTCTGTCCGAGTTTGTATTGCTAAGACGATGTAGTGACGACTGTCGTTTTCTCATTTCTTCTCTTGATTTATCTTTCCGTTTGAATCTTCTCCGTGTGTGTCTCGAGTCACGGCCAATGTTCGAAGTTAAGCTAAAGCGAAGTGCGTCATTAGCATATTATTAACGGTAATCCGCATTTAAATTTTCGAAGTTCGAAGAACATTTTTGTGAGATGCCGAGACGACACGTTGATCTTCCTTTAAACGATTAATAAAAATGGGAATTTTATTTATTATCTGATACGAGTTCCGTCACATTCTTTATCGTGAATGATGTTCGAAAGTAGCGATACATTCGAAAAAAAAGATCCAAGTTAAATGAAGGCGAATGAAGGAAACTAAAAATAGAAATAATACATTAAATAATTCACAACAGTATTCCGATTAAAATGTTGAAATATTTTATACGAGTGAAAATAAAACAGCTACAGAAATAGCTACAAAAATATTAAAAGTTTTCTATCTATCGCCTCTTCTCGCTATCAATATCACAGTAGTACTTCATACGTTTATAAATCGGTGGTGTAATAAGAAAAAATATTGTTATCAACAGCGAAACTTTATTACTGTAAAGATCCTTGGAGTAACTTCTTCGTATCCAATTTATTTTCTTCTAGTGAATCAGATAATTTTGCCTTGACACGAGAATGATCCATTTGCTTCGACTTGGACAAATCATGGATTCTCAGATTGCACGATCGACGTATCTGCGTCTTGCGTCTCGATAATGTCTTGTAACGCCGATCCTTCCGCGGCTGCGATAATTCAATTATTCGCTGCGTAGCTGCGGCATTTGCAATTAACACATGATACTCCGTTATTGATATTTTGTTATCTTGGTTTAAACACTTCAATTAGTATTTTGGGCGAAATATATTTTTATTTTTAGATTTAATTAATTTTCAATTTTGTTAATTTTTGTAAAATTTTTTAAATATAAGTTATTTACTTTAAAGAAATATTAAATATTTACTTTAATTAAATATTAAAATTGTGTATAGAAATTGTGATATTGATATAATCCAAAAGCTTATTGAACACTTTTTATAGATGAATAAGCTAACCGATCGCTTTGAGCGCGTTCGGTGAAACGAAACTAATTGGTTTTGGTGCTGAATCGTGGATCACTTTTGGACACGCAAGTTCGATTATACGAGATGATATTGATTTTGAGACTTTATTTTTCAAAGTTTTTTCAAAAATTTGAGCCTCTGTTATCCGAGATCGAGGTTGAGCCAATTGATTTATCCGCTCTGTTATCTCATAAAGCAATGCGGATATCTTTACCTAAATGATTTTAACGATTTTATAATATACATTTAGCGATCAATCAATTTAAATTTTAATTAAATTTTAATATTTTAATTAAATTTTTTAACATATGGTTATTATAAAAATTGCAATTTCTACGCTATACGACTAAAATCATTTGTCTTTGATTAATTATAATAAATATATGTACAGAATTATTTAAACATTTGTTCATAGTGTAAAAATACGCACTAAGAACAATTATAGCTACTCTCAATTAAAAAATTCTATTTCAAAATATTAAATAACTATGCTAGCGTGTTTCTTAAAAATGAGATTTGATTGAAAAGGATTCCATACTGTAGTCAAAACTGGAGGATCATCAGACTTGTAACTTCTTCGCGGAGTAGACAGTCGTGAGATCGAGGACATAGAGATAACCTTCTTCTGCTTTGAACTAGAAGTTTTGAAAATTGATGAACTTTCGCCATCACTTGCATCGTCAATGCGCAACTTCGAATCTTTGTTACATGAAAGTATATTTTTCCCATTCGTTTGCTCTGTCTTGATCAATAAATCCTTATCGAGTAGCCTTGAAGATGCGAGGGTATCCGAGCCCCGATTAAATGTAATTAAATCTACCATTTATTTCCAATTGTAAGTTGTAATTGACAATATTTGCGAAAATATATACTATCACATTAACAATGTGTCTTTATTCCTCTTATGCTTTTGATTGATCTGATTTATTCAATACTTAAAATTTTGAATTGGTTGTGGAGGAAAAGGGATGAATATCGATTATCGCTCGCCGATCGTCTACTGATCATAATAAATGTTTCAACCGAGCGTGATAAAAAAAATGTATTGCAAAGTAAACATGTGTTTTACACATGTATTATTTATATTATACTAACTATAGTTTATATTAATCTAACTATAGTTTATATTAACTATCTATTATGTTGATAACAACAATTATTATGACACACAGTTAACCGTCGTTAATTTTTAACGCAATATAACACACATTATTGTTTTAATTTGATACTATTAAATGACGTTATCATGTGCTTGCGTATAATTATTTATACTATGTACTTAAATTGTGCGCTTTAACAATTTCATAACATATCAGTCGTATTACATATCGTATATTAAAAGATTACATTATGACAAAATTTCTTTATATAAATGTCAATATCAGTTAATGATTAATTTTATTTTATTGATTTGATTGCAGATAGTGCGATGGGCTACAAACTTAATGCACAAAAGAACTCCAAGAACGAATACGTTGAGGCTGTGAACAAGTAAGTTTGGGATTCTTTCGAAATTGTTATTTATTTTTTTAACAATTTTATAGACATAATATATTATATGCACATAATATAATGTTACTCGTCAAACTTTATTTAAAAAATATATATATGTATATTTATAATATATAATTATATTATATATTATATTTATAATATATTATATTTATAATATATAATATATAATATATTTATTTCTAATTTTCAGGATTGCATCTATCGTGCAGATGCGCTTTGTGAATATATGGATATCATTAGATTCGATCTTCAAATTGACCAAGGCGGGCAAAGAACACGACCGCTCAAATCGAATCATACAGGAATTCGTCAACAAGGTAATAATTATCCCAAATTAAATGAATTCAGTCTTAAACTTTTTCGAGTATACGTTTTAATTCGAAAAGCATTAAAAAAACTGAGTTATAATACTTTTCCACTTGCGAATCTGTAAAACACAAAGAATAGCTAGAAAATTTAATCTGTAGGTAATCACAGAAAGAAAGGCGGAATGGAAACTCAAATGTGACGGTAACTCCAACGATCCTACGAAAAAGGGTCGAGCCCTGCTGGATTTACTGCTAGAGATCTCGCATGACGGCACCGTTCTTTCAGACGAGGATATTCGTGAAGAAGTGAATACTTTTATGTTTGCTGGACACGATACGATATCCACCAGCATATCCTGGACACTTTATGTGCTAGGACGACATCCTGAATACCAAGTACGTCCCTTCATATTAGCTCTGATGTACTGTTTCTGATAATCTTAAAAAAAAATAGTTTTACATTTGGTAGGCATTAAATGAATTTCTTAAATTAATATAAAATATAAAATCAATTTTAAATGTTTAGAGGATTAAACGTTATCTCTTTTCTATACTTTTAATATTAATTTGACATATTTTTTTTTTAGCATTTCTTAATTTTTTCTTCTTCTTAGGAAAAAATTCTGGACGAATACAACACCATGCTCGGCAAGGATACTGAAATTACTTTGGAAAATATACAAAAATTAACATGGTTGGAAGCCTGCATCAAGGAACAGTGGAGAATGTATCCAGTGGCCCCGCTGATAGCGAGACAAATTTATAAGCCGATTGAAATAAGTAAGTATCATCTTCTGATACGTTATATCAGCATGTTCCATTATTCCACTGTATCATAGATTAATCAATATTAGACACTGTTTCATCAAATATCTATTGTTTAATAAACTTTAAAATACAATAAATAAATATTTATCGCACAGTAATCGTATAATACACGTTAATTCCAATTTATATGAGATATAAATTTTATCCTTTCTCCATTTTTAGTGGGCAATCAAATCCCAGCAGGCTCGACAGTTCTCATCAACTCCTACTTGCTGCATCGCGACGTCCGCTACTTCCCCGATCCGCACGTTTATCGTCCGGAACGATTCCTGGCCGGCGGCTCCAAATTACCCCCTTACACTTTCATCCCCTTCAGTGCCGGCTCACGCAACTGCATCGGCTGGAAGTTCGCCACGCTAGTTATAAAAGTAGCCATCTTGACCATACTGAAGACCTACCGCGTGCAGGCACTCGATAGCGAGGATCAATTGCGCTTCATATCCGAATTGGTGTTGGTTAACGCGAACGGACTTCGTCTCAAAATCACCCCGCGCGAACAATGAAGTGCCATGTTTTTCCCGTCCAGTTAATTCTATATTATGTAACTGCTACAAATTGAATTTACTATCTAATACGTAAATACATTTTGTAGTCATGCGAAAGGAACAATTAATCCTTAAAACAAACTTACAGGTCTTTCCTAGCGATTTCAATCAATCCTGAAAAGATTTATCGAAAAACCTGAACAAGTTTGCGAACGACTCTTCTGTGAAGAAAAATTGATGATAGGCCAGAAACTTGATGTCTATTAATTATTTATGTACAAAGGAATTGAAATTCACGCGGCAGACGTGAAGGATCGATGATTTTCGTTGAATCTGAAATTTTAACAAACATGTTTTTTTTAATAATCAAATTCTGAAATTTTTATAAACATGTTTTATTTAAAGAATCAAAAGTCATATAATTGCTGCTTTTCGTAGGCATTCTGTTTATGCAAATTGTTAGAAAAGAATATTTTTAAGTTCAGAAAGTCTTCTCTAATATTTTTATCTCTCTCTCATACACACACACATACATATAAATATATATGTTTTTATTTTATAAGATAATAACATAAACGTAAAATAAATATAATTTTTTAAATTTTCATGCCCTTATATCTCCCAAAATATATCCTGTTTTTGCATGCTCTGATAATTATTCTTTCTTTGAGTGATAATAATTTTCACTATCTCCTTCATTAACTATAGGCTTTCTAAAGGAATTCCACAGAAATTTTTTTATAAATCAAATTTCAAAAAACTATGAATTTTTTAGAACTGCCACGTTAACATACTGCTCTTCAAAAACAATAAAAATAAAATATTTAAAAATTGATTTTATATCTAAAATATATTTTTGAAATGTTAAATTTGTATTTAATGATTCATATACTTTTAAAACAATTTTATGAATATAACATATGCTTTTCTCTTTTTTAAAAACGTTGGTGAAATTGGCCCTAAAAAGTCAAAACAACAGCAGCTTCTACTGGAAATATTTCGCATTACAAACGGACCCATGAGTTCTTCGGCGCGAAATATATCCAATGCCTCATGTATGTATGTACATACATACACAGGGGAGCATTAATGAAGTCCTTTGAAGTCCTTTGAAGTACCTATATCAAATGATCGACAGTTGCGAGATACACCGGACATTTAAATGCCACGCGCACGCTCCGAGCGCGCGAAAAACTGACGCGATTGCTCGATGCACTGAAAAGTCATCGTGACGCTCAGGTAACATACATACATACATACATACACGTGTGCACATGGTACACGCGCGTAATCTCCACCGTGCGATACATCGCATTATTGCACCGCTGATAACTCGCGTGCTCGCATCAGCCGGCGCCGGGCTCATCCTCAGTGCGCCGATGGGCCGCGTGACGAACGTTGGAGGATCGACACGCGAGGTTCTAGGTTAGACCGCGAGACTTGGTGATCGATTGACCTAAGGAGGAGGGAAGGGGAGAGGGAACTGTGGCACGATGCGGGCGGCTATCGCGGTGCTCTGCGTCTTCCTCGGCTGCTGCACCAACGTCGTGTTCCTGGAGCTGCTCGTCAAGTGCGTATCAATGACGTCAACCTGCCGTGTTGCATAATGGCGCGTCCTATATACGCTGGACAGTAAAATTTTTAGAACATCTTATCGCTTCTTGTATTCATTAACGTGACTTCGACACCAAAAGTATCGAGCAGTTTCTGACAGGTTTTATTTATTTTTTTTTTTAATTTATACCCTGTTTGCTGTGTAAAGGATAAGGTTCTAAAATTTTTCAACTTTTTGTCAAACATTTTCTTTATTCTTTATAAAGAACACCTTGTTCGTTGTATAAAGGATAAGATTCTAAAATTTTTCAACTTTTTATCAAAGATTTTCTTTATTCTTTATAAAGATTAAGTTATAAAATTTCGTAATGCTATCTTTTACCCCAAGAAAGAGCCCAGTCGACACTAATATAATACATGTTGTTATATTAAGTGCGAAATTATAACATAGATGTAATGTAACTGATGCTCTGTGTCGACTGGGAGGGTATTAATACTAAATTAATATTTAAAAATCAACTAAAAAATTAATACTAAAAAAGGAACGATCAGAAATGATTCAATAGTGTTAAAAGGTAAAACGTCTGTCCATTAGAGTACTTTATATATCTGCTGTAATGAGCGTCGTTATAATAAAATATCAATTGTGAAAATAAGGAGCAGATGATAAGAGGATTTTTATTCTCAATCACCCCGATTTTGCAGGGATGATCCTGGCAGTGGAAATCTCATCACGTTCTCACAGTTCCTTTTCATATCCGTCGAGGGGTTTCTGTTCACATCAAAATGCGGCACCGTCAAACCAAACATAGGCATAAAGGACTACTTCATTTTGGTTGCAATGTTCTTTATTGCCAACGTGTGCAATAATTATGCGTTCGACTTTAATATTCCCATGCCGTTGCACATGATATTTAGAGCTGTGAGTAGATGGAGTCATTTCTAATAACGGATACAAATCATGAGCTTTGCTGCAAGTATACCGTACGCTGTATCGTTTCAGGGTTCTCTGATCGCCAACATGATCATGGGTATTATTATTTTAAACAAGAAATACACGTTCAGCAAATATTTATCAGTAATCATGATCACCGGCGGAATAGCGCTCTGCACGATTGTTAGCGGCAAAGAGATCAAGTCATTGCAGCAGAAGAATGCGGAGCAAGTACCCACAACGCCGTGGGATGACTTCTTCTGGTGGATTGTGGGCATATCTCTGCTCACGATCGCTTTGTTCGTTTCCGCCAGGATGGGTATTTATCAGGAGGTATTATACAAACGATACGGTAAAAACGCGCGAGAAGCTTTATATTACACAGTAAGTCTTTCCTCATTTTTTTCGCACTAAATATTCATGCTGACCGACAATATAATCGACCGACAATAATTCTTTACAGCACTTGTTACCCTTGCCATTCTTCCTAACGCTAGCGCCTAATATTTACGATCATTGGAACTTTGCGCTCGAATCTGAGCCACTGAAGTTGTCTCTGATCGGTATATATATGCCATCGTTAATTGTATATTTGATTGGAAACATTCTGACGCAGTATCCTTTTTTAAATATGACTATGTTATAATAATACGCACGCACACAACATCGGTACATTTAACGTACGTACGTACTACTCGCTAGTATTCTCCTTAATTATACTTTCAGATATATGTGCATCAGCTCTGTATTTGTATTAACCACGGAATGCAGCTCTCTCACAGTAACTCTGGTAATAACGTTGCGAAAGTTCCTGTCGTTGTTATTCTCTATAGTCTATTTTAAGAATCCGTTTACTATATATCATTGGATCGGTACGTTACTAGTCTTTGTAGGTACAATTATTTTTACGGAAGTGATACCAAAGATTATGCAGAGCTTACAGCAGCTACCTAAGACGAAAAAAGTGGAATAGGTACATTATTTTTAAGAATAATACAGGCATAATTTTATCTTTTATTTCTATCGATTATAACTATGAATTGTTCAAGGCATTTTGTAGTGATTGTGTTGTTTCGATACGTATGGAAAGCAGTACGTAAGAGAAATTTCGAATGTGATCAATGCTAACGCGTCCGTTGTTTTATATAAATATATATATATATGCTTTTGTAAAATAATAGCGAGTTTTCGAAAAGAAATTTCTCTCTACCTCAATTATATTTTTATAATTCAATCGATGAATAATAAGAAGCATTGTATTCTCTCTTTCGATCACTATGTACCTGATGGATCAGTTTGTTAATGCTCGCGTATAAATGGAGCTATTGTTAGTTCGATCAATGATTTCACAAATTCATTTTTAACGATGCAAGTATATTTCTGTTGTATATACATCTTTACAATAAATATATCTTTCTATCTAGCAACAATTTAATTTAAATTCGATATCAGGGCACAGTGTTCGAGTGTCATAGATGATCGTATATCGCTTAATTTAAATCCCCTTAGGCTCGTTGTTCGAAAAGTTCTCTCGGGACGCAAAACACGGTAAAAAGAGCTACGATGTTGAAATAATAATGAGAAATGATGTTTATATCGCCGCATCATATCTTGGCACGCATGTATAGTTTCGTAAAATATCTCAGTTACATTTAATTAAATTAAATTTCTATTTACATCATCTGTGAAAAGAAGGATGTACAATGGCACACACACACACGCACACGAGCTAACTATCTGCATACGAGCCAGCTATCTGAATGCTTGTCGAAACAAATGTCATATTCGATTACGATACAAATGTACAAAAATGTAAGAAAATAAAAGCTAAAATTCAAGAAAGGAGTACGCTGCTGTCGTCGTGCACAGCCGAGATATGAAAAACGGATTTATTTTATCACGAGTTTAACGTCAAGGTAAATAAGGTAATATTCGTAATATTATCGTAATTCTAATCTAATTCATATTACAATATGTATTAATGTATATTAACGTTATATAAACGTTGCAACGATAGAAGAAATCTTCTTAGAACTACTATTAAATTGGTCAACGTATATATATATATATATATATATATATATATATATATTTCTGATTTATTCTTGCGATTTTTATTTAAAAATGCAAGATGGATACTGATACGTATGTAAAATTCATATTTCTCTCAGTAATAAATATATTTTTTATACTAAATTATGAAATTAATATAGAAACAGATTCCATAATTTAGTACAGAATGACCTTATGAAATCGCATTGGCCTTTCGCCTATCTGTAATCATCATAATCTAATATTTTTTCATATTAAATAGATCTGAAACATATGTTTTTATGTAAAAAGTCTAATATAAAATACATATTTAATATTATTTAAGATTATTTGACATACTTCATTTAAAATATAATTCAATCAATGTTCAAAAGTTTCGTCCTTGAGTTATATTAATATGTATATGTATGTCAAGCAGAAAAGATTGTTAATTATATAAAAAGAAAAACATAATTTATGAATTTGTAATATTCTAAAAAGCATTCTGTATAAAAAAATCGGGAATCACAAGAATAAATCATACATATAATCTTAATTTGTTGATCTTTGAGTTATTAACATTATTTCACGTTAATCGACACATCGATTTTGATAAAATCCAAATAATAGATTACTAAAATGGAAGTGCCTCGGGTTTCTCCACAACCTTGAAGATATTAGATAATTCGTCAACTAAGGTTTCATATCGATAGGCCACTCGTATGTCTGGTACATTGGTTCGAGTAATATCGTTGCCAGCGACTCCTTCCTTTGTGTAGTTAGGTCCCAACCAGTACTGCTTACTCTGCAAAATGAAAAACAATTAAATCGCATGATATTTCGTCCATACATTAAGAAAATATGCGGAATATAAAATCGAGAAATACATTATCACTACGAGACAAACTCGTAGAATGCTCAAAGAAGCGTCAACCCGATCTCTTAGTTGTTCTTTATGTACACGGAAGAATTGATATAATTACTCACCTTATGCGGAAAGCCACTCATGATAACGGAATTGCGTGCTAGCTCACACATGTCACAGGAACTGAGTTTCCACACTTGCGCAGCAATACTATATTCTTCCATCAGGGGTTCCTATAATATATTATATTGTACAAACAATATAAATTATGAGATACACTAAATATACAGCAATAATAATTTTTATATATTAGCAAGTTTTACAAATTATAAAAAAGACAACATTATTATATCGTTTAGAATATATACATAACAATTTCTCATATACCTTGGTAAAATGAAACTGGAGAGGATCGTCCGTGGACAAGCTTACACATAGCCCTCTAGCAAGATATTCTGGAAGTGGATTACGGTGATAATTCAAGAAAAGCGAATTGTTACTTAACGGCGACATCGCGATGCCGATTTGCGCCAGATAATATAAATATTGAAGCACGGGAACTTTTCTGAGCAGTAGGCCATGCGAAATGTTTTCTGCCATCATATAGCCGCACACGAGATGTTGAATGGGTCCTGCTTCGCCGCAATGAGGTCTCAAAACAAATGTATTTAAGCCTTGTTCCCTATAATTTCACATTTCGGATACAATGAGATAATTACTCAAACTAGAATAGAAAAACTTGATAATGAACGTACGCTCTAAAGTGATTGAGGACTGTCATATTTGCATAAGTGTAATATTGATAATATCCATATGGCGGATTTTCTATGTCATCCCATTCTGCGGGTGGATAAACGTCTTTGTCGAAAAGAGGATTTTCCGGCTTACTTTCATCGTCCACGGAATCGAAACCTATTACCTGTGACAATAACATAGCAAAGCATTTAGAAAACGAATGACAATAACAAAAAAGAATTAGAAGATTAATATGAAACAGAAAAACATACGTATTGAAGAAATTTATGCAGCTCCGGATGAGAATTGGGATCGTTGGTCACTTCGAAGAGCGGTAGGAAGATGTTGTTGAGAATTTCTTGGAAATTTGTCATAAGTTTGTTCAGCTTAAAAATATCGCTGTAAAACGTAAAATGCGAGTAATGAAAAATTCATCAGATCTAAGTGCCGCGCGTACCATATAACAGACACTTACTATAATCTAGGAATCTGTATGAGCCAGCGTACGTTATCCGAATAGACGTCACCCTGAATCGCCCACTTAGCTAGTTTATCCCATTCTTCCGGACTTTTGCCATAGATCGAAAGTCGCAGCTCGGCATTCTGATATTTAGACTCCTCAAGATCGCTTGAAACCTCCTTGATTATTCGCGCAAAATATTTACCGTTCAAATAATTATCGGTCTTGAGAAAAACTTCACGCAAGCGACTCTCACCGATAGGATTGTACTTCGCGTTGAACTTGTCGAATCTGTGAAACGTGTTTCTGTCCTGCGAGAAAAAAGGAAGATAACGTGCAATACTTTTTGAAAGGCTTCCTTAATATCTTAATGTAAACATCGTTCGAAAAGATACTTACTGCATGCACGTCCAGCATATCGACGGTCAGATCATAAGTCGTCAGATTCATGGACTGAAAAACTTCACGGAGTGTCATGGTCTCACCGCTTTTGGAACAAGTGACCACTTCAGAAGCGTGATTCTTCAGCGTTTTCTTAATGAATCTAAGCAGGTGCTTTTGATTCATGCATGAAGCCGCGTGTATGTGAGTATCGACCTGTGATGAATTCAATCATACAATAGCGCAGCTCAATCACTTGTGTCATTGACATGTAAGCAAAAGAACTCAATTTGAAATAACACTGTACAAGAAATCTAAAAAAATCTTTAATTTCTCGCTCTGAAATTGCATTATCCTGTTTCTAACTTTACAACAAATATTGATCCTACAAATTACGGACCCAATGCACATGTGAATTCAAACTGCATACAGACCTTTCTGATGTTGTAGAAGTCCCTGTGTGGTACGGCCTTCTGACTCGCCAGCTCTCTGAGCTCGTTCAACAGCACATGCAACTGATACTTGGAGGAGAGATAACTCAATCTTCGGTAACAGAAGGATTTCAAGGGTCCGTCGGCGATCATGGCACACAGGAGGTTCATGTCCCGGATGAAGATCGCCATGTCCGGATACGAATATGGGAGCGGCTTGCCGTTAGCTAGGTCCTCGTCATTGGCGAACAGGTTGAACACGCCGTTGATCGGTGCGATCTTGTAATTCTTCGACGGTGGAAATTCGCATTCCCACGGATCGCCCCGAGAAGCAGGTGCATGTACTGGATGGTCTGTTGATAATTGATCAAGGCGCGCGTTAGCGAGGAATCGTTTAGCGCGCCAATCTGTCTATTGCCGCAGCGCTGTTTAATTTATTCCGAGATAATAACTATCTCGCACATAGTAAAGAGACTCTATGATGGTTAAGTACTAGCTAGTACATGACTCAAAACAGCGTGCAACAGGAAATTTAAGGTAAGGATATTAATAGGTATTAGGAAGACCTGTCCGAGAGACGTCTCTGATCAGCGCGTCGATGTCCGCGTCGGATTGAGTGATCCTGATTTCTTTCACAATATCCAGCAGCTCTTTCCCTTAGGAAATATATAATAAAACTGGCATCGTATTCGACTCTTCATTAACTCATAACGCATAAGAATGTGTAGTGCTTGGCACACTAAACTAAAGCTGTGCTTTGTATGAAACTCCGCACGAGGAGTCACGTTATTATATTCGCATCGTTGCGTCCGACGAAAAAGAAAAGAAAAAAAATATTACACAACAGACGAACGGTAGCTTGACATCGTTATTGCCATCGGCGATTGAAGCGTTAAAAACGTTAATGTTAATTGCACTGGAATATTTTCGAATAAGATTACAACAGTCACATGTTTCCTTGATAACGACACGAAGGAAGGACGTCGGGAAAGGACGTGTGACAAAAGTGTGGAACATCGGATTGGATTTTCAACATACAACTTTGAAATTCGAGCCATTTCTCAATCAACGATAGCTACCTTTGATGGCCTTGCGATCATCGTGATGAACTTCGTCGTCCATGGTGAGGGGCCTTTTATCAATACAACGCAGGAATCTAAAAGTAATAGTGGGGAAGCTCTGCTTGGAGTTGTTCATGTATTTTTCGCGTATCGCCAATGCCTGCACCAGAAACTTGGAGGCCCTTTGAAGATCTTCCAGAGGTACCTGCGTATAATTTTCAAAGGTAAGGCAGAGTAATATAATATCAAACGGAAAAAGAACGCACACACAATGAAATAATTTTTCAAATTAATTGTGATCGCGCCGGTTATTTTTCATGTCGAAAAATGCCGAGCATCGTAGTTTAATAATGTATTCAACTTCTATAGCAATTGTCAAAACTTTATTAAATTTTATAATCGAAATGTTCAATTTATTAAAAATAAATAAAAAGATATAGTGTACAATTTTACTTATTACGACATTTATGATACTTTCCGATATGGAACAAAAACAGCATGAATGCGCTACGTGCTATTTTTAACACAGATTTTTATTATCACGCTCGGTATTCAAATACTTAATAATATTTTAATTTCAATTTATTATATTTATATATTTATTTTAAATTTCTTATTAACTATAAAATATTATATTATCATAATTTTTATATTATGACATATAAAAATTTTTATAATAAAATAATATAAAATATGTACATCTAACTTTTTTAAATAAACTAATTTAAATTTTTAATATTTATGCTTACTAATTTTGACATATT
Source organism: Tetramorium alpestre (assembly GCA_021460005.1). Taxonomy (NCBI): domain Eukaryota; kingdom Metazoa; phylum Arthropoda; class Insecta; order Hymenoptera; family Formicidae; genus Tetramorium; species Tetramorium alpestre. The sequence goes on along the minus strand of JAJVSH010000156.1, from coordinate 374,274 downwards.
TCTAAATCTCACACGTCAAGCGATAAAACTAGATTAAACGCATCGCTTATAGATTAATGTGGATGTAACACGAAAGGAGAAGGGGCAAAGACAAGCGACTAAAGGTTTCTCATGTAAATCCGCAGTTCCAAGGTTTCCATTTCACACAAAATCTCCAGGGACATATCGTGCATAATAACATCCGTGAAACCATAAAGCTGAAGTTACATCTCGACTAGATCGACTAGATCGATTTTGTGTTGATTATTTGATAATATCTTACAATTATTTCTAGAAAAATGTAATTAACGTTTTCCGTATCTTAATCTTAATTCATACATTTAATCACTTAATTTTTTTATTTAATCATCGCACATTTAACAAATTGACAATTATAGCCATAGAAAAGATACTCGAATAATTTTCAAATTATTGCGTCGTTCAGTAAATGATGATAAATACAATAATTATCTTTTGAAAAAAATAATTTGAAAAATGAGAATCGTAAAACGTTTTATTATAAAAATCAAATATAGATTAGCTAAAAATCAACAATCTGAAACTCACCCCGGAGGTATCCTCGCCGGATATGGAGACCCGTTGAAAATGAGGTACGAAATCATTTTCTTCGATCTTGAAGCTATGATCGATGTCATCAGGAACTCCCGGATGGAGTGACGGCTCGTAATGACTGCGACGTTCCTCAAGATCCTTTGCAGCTCTATTAAACAGAAAAAGAAATCGTTGACTCTTCGAAGAATTTATTTTTTCTTACATAAAATAAAAATTTAAAAAGTAAAGTATACCTTTATATAAGATAACTCGCAAATTATTCTGCAAAATATTAAAAGCAATTTTTTTTATTTAAATCTATACAAAAATATCTCTACAAAAATTTTTATTAAAATAATTTATTGCTTTTTAATTCTTAATATCAAATATCTTAGTAATTAAAACTGACATACATATTTTTGAAATTTAATAATATAAAATCCTCTCAAGATTAAACGAATAAAATGCTAAAAAAAAAATGCTATTTGCAGTTCTGAAGCTTCAAGATTCTACCTCATTTTCGTTTCCCTTCAGATTGGAGCAAGGAATTTTCTTTCATATCGTTATATACTAACTGCTGCCCTGTACAGAACAAGTATCTAAAATTATCTTATATAAACGTCGATAGGGGAGAATTTATAGCGACATTAATTCACGGGTTGCAACAGAGGCAAATGAAATACACTTTCGTGATCGAGAGCCTTCAATCACGAGAGAGTAGGATTAAATTCGACGAAGTCGTGATAGATACTTCATGGACTTTTGACCCGAGGGTTATCAATGAATATCGAGGCGATATTCTTTTTTCATATATGTGAGTAAATTAAAAGCTATGCGAGATAACCGCTTCTTAATTAATGCATCACGCATGAGATGTTCCATTAATGCCTGTCCGTATATCCCGGTTTATTTCCTTGTGTCCATAATTTCATAATATTATCAAGACGAGATTTGCATATTGAAAATAATATAACGAGAAACATTAAAATGGTTTACAAACAAAATAGTTGAATAAAATAATTGTTTTTAAGATAATTTTAAAGAAATATCCTTTAAATTAAATACAAAAAAAATATCAAATTAAAGAATTAATATAATAATCGTACAATATACTAGTTAAATATCACTAATGTTGTAATATTATTATGTTATTAATATAAAATTGATACATATTAATATCGTAGTTAATACATTTATCTTTAAATAATAATATTATCAAAACTAATAATTTCATGACCTACATACTTCTAATTATAGTTATTTAGATTCATCGGTATTAAATAACACGTTCGACCCCCGATATGATTATATGGCATTAAGCACATAATAATAATTTGCATGATGGACGAAAAAGAGAGCGATAGATCAAATCGATAATCAGTAGAATTAGCAACGAAATTGTATATTCGGTTTACGTCGAGACGAGAATTTAGGAAATAAAAGCGCGATTCGCCATTCCGCTCTCATAACGTCAAAGCATGAATTACCTCAGGAGAATCCTATTATCCTTCGTCCATCGTTTCGACTCGCTCGCGTCGGCGAACATGTTACGCGATCGATACCACGTGCTGGAGATCGATCGCCCTTATGAATCGCGGAATGGATCGCGATGCGAAAGCGCGTGCCGAGTAATGCGACGCAGATTCGTGCCGCGCTTTTCTCCACGCTCATTTGTACTCCCCGCTCGCTCGCAACTCCCCGCAGATCTTCAGGGACGCGACACGTGGGACTCCATCGCCGAGGATGGGCTATCACAGTCGACGTGTTTCGGCTTAACAGCGTCTCTCGATCACAACCGTAAATCGGCCGTGTCGCCCGATTTTCGGCAACCCGGCCGGAAGTCTCCGTGATCTTTCATGATTAGTCGGCCGGAACGCCCGATAAGTTCTCTTTATGGAAGCTGACTGCGCGTAATGGGGGCCGCGTGGTCTTTTCCCGGTCTCTTCCACAATCTCATGCATATATTTCACCACCCTGCGTTCTGTCAAATGAATGTAATCGTTCCCGGCTTCGTTGCCGGCCACTCGATAATCACCATTTTTCGCCGCGGGAAATTACGTGCGTTTCGCAAAAAATATCCCGCTGCTTTCATAACACGCGGCGAGTCGCGAAAGCGGGGAATATCGAATTGAAATAAAATTGCAGAGAAAAACAGGAGAATAATACAGAATATATTTATTCGACGCGCGGGTGAAATTAATTCATGCATGGAGAAACCGATCGAAGGCGCATGAATATTATTTCTATTATATAATCTCTCGGTCGTGAATTTTCACTGCTATTTTGTTCAGTCTTTGTCGGTGTTTTTCTATTTTATATCCCATCCTCGCCTGGCTGACAAATAGTTGCGGGATGTGGTGAAAGAGTAACAAAATTTCTCCGTGTAATAGCAGTGTGCTATACGATGCTGCGGTAAACGCGTTCATCACACCTTGTACTTGCCTCCCGAACGCGATAAATCTCACTAAACGCGACTATAAAAAGTATGCCGAAAGAAAATGCCGAAATAGCGGACGCTAATCAATTCATGCACGACGCTTTCGAATGAAATACCTTCAAAGTTTCGAGGTATCTGTTTTATATATCATCGGAGATTCTTTAACTTTCTTTTTTCTTCTGAATCTCCCTTTTCATTCCTTACTAATTTCTGATCATCCACTGTTTATTCTCTACGATACTTGTATTTATAAATTCAAATAAAATAATAGGTGCAACATGCAAAGTAAACGCACTGAGAGAAAAATGTAATTATTTTTGGCCTCAACCACAACTTTATAATATTTCTAACGATAATTATGGTTAACGTAATGGTGCATATAGTTAATAAGTTAATCATAAATATAGTTAATAAGTTAATATTTCGTGTTAGAAATATTATAAAATTATGGTTGAGGCCAAAAGTAACTATATTTTTCTCTCAGTGCGAAGATCGAAGGGGGAGTTAATAAATCTCGCGGATTAAAAGTCGCGAATTTGAATCGGATTCCCGGAGGATCCTCGCATCGCGTATTGCACGTTTGTGCGTCATCGACGCCCTGGACGGTGGTATTTAAGCGCAAACACGAGAAGCGTCCCTCTCTTCAATTGACTCACTCGCTAGCGTGGATCGGACGGATCCCGTTTCTTGTCCACTGCAGTACGCATCGCTCGTGTAAGGATTAGCGCCGCTGCAGCCCGATTAAATCGCGTTTAAACGCGAGACTCTTAGCTCGTTACATCTCGGCTCTCACGCTATCGCCAATTACGATGGATCGAACACCGTGTTGGTGCCGTTGCGTTGGCAGAGCACAGAGATGCTTTCGAGCTCCGGTAATGTAATTGCATCGCATGGCGAGGGGGATAGATAAATCAAAATCTCTGATTTCCAAATCGATTAGGTAGAGAGCGATTTAACGTAATCCAAATGGAGTCCATTATACGTATTATACGTATACCGAGCGGATCAGATGTATGTACATACACACACACACACACACACACACACACACACACTGAGAGAAAAATATTATAGTTACTTTTAGCGTCAACCATAATTGTATAATATTTCTAACAATAAATACGATTAACTTAACTATATGCATCATTATGTTATCCATTATACCATAATTATCGTTAAAAATATTATAAAATTGTGGTTGAAGCCAAAAGTACATTGAGAGAAAAATATAGTTACTTTTGGCCTCAACCAAAATTTTATAATATTTCTAACAATAATTATGGTTAACATAATGATGCATATAATTAAGTTAATCGTATTTATTGTTAGAAATATTACAAAATTATGCTTGAGGCCAAAAGTAACTATATCTTTCTCTCAGTATATATATATATTTCTTTCTTTAATAAACCAACGAGCCTTCGATGCAACTGCTAGAAGCGTATTATCGAATTCACTCTAAATGATATGCTCCGCATTCGAAAAACAATAACTAAAATTCCTGCCACGTGACGCCAATTTTTTGCGGGGGACCGCAGCTGGAATATAATTATAACGCGCTACACACACGTCGCGATCGAATCTGACGTAGTTTCGTCAGATCTCCGGCAATTTAGAATAATCTCTATAATCATTGCGGCGACGTGTGCCCGCGGAGATCGTCGGTTTACTATACCGGTTTCGATGCGGCGTACACGAGCTCACGTGCGTGCGAGCGATACCCAAACGCTCCTGCACGCGCATGCAAACTCTACTTTCGACCGTGCCGGAAGTCGCGTACGCCGCCGCCGTGTACGTACGACCGGTCACAGCGACGATCGCACGAGAACTGAACGGGTGGCCGCTCGAGGAGGGCGGCTGATCGCGGGCAACCCCTTTCGAGCCCACCCCCGCGCCCGGCCGCGAGCGCGAGTTCCTCTCCATGTTTTACGGCGCTCGTCCGATTATTGCACGTAAAAAACGGCCGAGACACGGTTTTCACTTACGTGACGTAACTTCCCTACATTGCACATTATGTCCTTTCGGCATAATGCTAAACGCGCCATTGAAATACTACAGCGCGATACGCGCGGCGGGTATTCATCGCTTAATTAATTGCCGGTCGCTTGGGGGACCAGCAATAATTTATCTGCTCTCTGCTCTGAAAACGAATTAGTGGAAATTAGACTGATTTTGCCAGTGAATTCACTTTTCATTGATAAACAGTGATTATTGTCACGCGTGACGCTGAGTATGATCGAACATCATTATAATTCTACCGCATCAAGCAGTGAAAACTAAAATTCGCTAAATAATTCAGTGACTATAGCCATATAGTGACTAATTATCAATGGTATCACTTATCACTATTTGATATAATAGTTATGCACTGACTCATTTTTAGAGAGTGTTGCATCGCTACTTTCGTCTAAATATCAACGACGATCTCGCCGTTGCGAAAATGTATATCAACTTACGAGTAATATCGACGATACGCGTGATACGCTTCAATATCGCTGAAGTATCGTGAGTACTTCCAGTTAGGGGCAACAGACAGAAATATGAACGGGGAGGAAACTACCTTGAATAAGCTTATTGGCTTTTGTTTCACTTGGCAAAGACCGGCCGCCATCGATCGATTTTCGAGGCGGAGGTCGTTATACGGGGTGTTTCGCAGCAAGGCTTTTGTGCGTTTGACGATTCTAAAAGCGCGTTCCTTCCGGGCCGTAAGCTTCGTGAATTTTCGCGTTTGAGAGATTTTTCCCCCCGAGTTCTTCTCGCAGCTCTCGTGAAAATCGGACCTTTCTTGCCGAACTCTTCGATTGTGCCGCCACGGGGGATAGGTCTATTTTTAAATAAGTATTATGACACACATTTCGAATTGAATTATCGCGTTACATTAAGCGTCTCGAGGCCAAACAGGCACACGTCCCGCGTTGAATTATTGATCGCAGCTTTATTGGCTGCAGCGACGAGAATTCCGTTCACGACGACGACGACGACGATTTTATCGGTGATCAACGGCCGTCCCAAGGTAATCCCGTGATTTTCGTGCAATCGGTAAACAAAGATTACACAGTTGAGCGCGAAAATAATAAATAATGCACGAACGCAGCTCTCGATATACTTACGCAAATATAAATATATTTGCAATTTTACGCGATTTTACGGATAGTAATGTACGCGTCAGCCAAATGTGCTCGATTATCCATCCCTTACATTTTACAGTTTCATTAAACGATTCATAATTCAAAACAAGTCGAGAAAGAGAGAGAAAAACATATAATATTAATTAAAAATAAGATAAATAATTAATATCGCGCAGTCGCTCTCATTTATAAATCGATAACAAAATCTTTGGTTCATAAATAAATCTCGCCAATAATGCCGTTTAATTAATCGAACTGAAATTAAATTAAAATTTTATGATTCTCCCCGCGATATTCAAATACTATTGAATGTACTTCAAACTAAATTATACACCTCAGTTCAAGTTACATTTCATATTGTACAAATATGTGCGACTGAGTTAAAAATTCTTTCTAATTCTGTGAATAATGTAAACTGGCCAGGCGGCGTAACTGGAAACGTAGCTTTTCGAAAAACGTGGAAAATGGGGACGTAAAATTGGAAATAGCGCAGAGCCGTTGTTCCAGCGAACAGCTGTGCGACATTTCTCGGGCAAAATTCGCAAAATGTCCGCCTCCCGGCCTCCCCAGTCGAGACGTGGGCGGCGTGACCTACCCAGTCTCTATCTATCCGTTTATATCCTTCGCTCGGATCTACATAATACATCACGGTACCCGGTGAAATATCTAACGACGATAATAATTCCGAACTGGTTTGCGCGGCGCAAACCCGGCGTTCCACCGGTTGTACATAAAACATCGATGCATGAAACGTTTTCTCATTGTTACGCCATGGTCGCGGGAAGTGGAACAGCTATCCCCAAGTATCGCGTAAGCGTTCGATATTGTCAATATTGTTGATACAACAGACACTTGATCTCTCGTATAATCGTATTGCTAATCTATAATTATAATCTCACTATAAAATGTTTTACGAATAAATTACGCAGATGTAATCGAGATATTCCTCGAGTCTCTGGGATTTTCTAACCGATCAACTCCTTTTTCTCTCCCTTACCTTCAACTGGATACGAATTCCCGTTAAAAGCTTGGATAAGAATTAGTGAAGCGAATTTAATATTCCTTCAGCGGAGAAGCAAATTCATACGGAATACTCTCGTCGGGCACATTTAAAAGTCGACCCCACATCTCGCGATTAATACAAATGTCTCGTAATAGTATCATGTAAAGAATAAATAATCTCCTATTCGTTTCTTAATTTTTGTAAAAGCTTTCGAACAGATCATTGTTATTATTCGAGATACCTGATTGCAACGTTTAAATAATAAAATATGCTATAGCGCGATTTTGAAAACGCCAGAAATATTTAGATTTAAAAGATGTAAGAAGCACGATATTAAGGCACTGTGCTTTATCGGCAAAGATAATTCTTTAAAATATTATTGCATGAAATTACTATTTTAATATACTTGGCGATTTTCACCGAATTTTAATTTAACGATAAGATATCTGATTCATTTAAATGAACACGTTGCAGACACCCTGTATAGGAATCCATAACATTTGGTGTTTCCAGGTACTCAATCGTGTGTGTATTATCTCATACAATGGAGTACTTTATATCCTTTGGTGTGACGATAATACTTTAATACCTTCCGCACAATCATAAATATATCGCGATCTCGGTTTTAGTGTTGCCTGCTTATCAGCGTCGTTTTAACCCTCGAGATTAACTTCTCTCAGCGCAAAATAGTTATCTGAGCTTAAAACTAAAATTAATTTTTATATTCGATGCAATATTAAAATATGAACTCTACGTAAGTATATGTCAGAATACATAGATTGATGTAAAAGGCTTATCGCGTTTCCCTAACAAATTTCTTAACATTTCTATTATTATTAAACAAAATTTTCTTTGAAAAGGAAAAATTCAGAAAACTTCTCTCTAGATGAAATATAGAAAAGTTTGTAAAAATAAACTTTTGCTTGAACCAATCTAAATTATGTAAATCAAAAACGCTATAAAAGTGCATGTATTAATACTTACTTGACAGTTAGTTGTCGTTGAATCAGGAGTTTCTTCTCGATCTGCTCAATTGGGAATTGAGGTACTTCGTAAGGTGCTGAAATTTCATTTGGCAGTTCTTGAGATGCAAGTCTCAAGGTACTGCTACCGCCTGCACCGTTACCACCACCCTCGATACCAAAGACTGGGCTCTCGCTACCTGCGGGAAACAGAATAATTTTGTTAAAAAAACGGTGAATAAAAAATGATTTGTTTGCAATATTGCAATATTAAATATTTTCATATCAAACAAAATTCTGTACTAAATCTACACATCAATAACAAATTTTTATTTTTAGTCCAATATGACATATTTAAATTTTGAATTATTTTATTTCAATGGTTTTTTTTAAATACGATTTATTGTTTGTCTGTCGTTCACTTTTCCTTTGGTGCAAAATTCACAGTATGTGCTGTGTTATTAGTGAAAAAAACTGCATATGCGGAAAGCATATTGTATATTAAATTGGAGAAATTTAAGCACATATTACTATAGATATCAAAATATGACAGAATTTGATAATTTTTTTAGAATTTCTTACAATAATTTGTACAAACACAATAAAAGATTCGTGATTATATACAAAGATTGTAAAATTTTTATTTTGTTTAAAGATAAAGAATATAGAGTAGGCCGCGATATATATAAATGGAAAAATCGAAGGAAAATTAAAAGCTTTTTATAATCGTCGATTTACCATTATTTACATAATCCGTGGCTTGTCCGGTTTTCTGCAACCACTCGGTAACGGAATTGCGCTTGTACACGGCAAGAATTTCATTCTCATTTCCCATTTCAAGAATATCAATTGTAATCATCAACACGAATCGCTATACGACCCTGCAAGCATTTTCCGGTTTTGTTTGTGCTACACTCGTGTTACACGATCGCGTCACTCGAAAGGCTCGAAATGATCGATCGTCCCTGACTCGGCCAAAAATACGTATATAAAAAAACTTAAGATAATCCGGTAAAGCGGGCCATTATAATCGATCGAAAATATACACGCCTATCCGTTTTACGTATGCAATTAAAAAAAAATTAGGAATTCATTACCAAACATCAAGCAATGACTACCTGTCAATTAATAATAAGTATTGGTAAATTACGGCCGTAATTAGTAGCAACCGGTTCATTGAATTTAAATTAAACGTGGCAACTGGCGATGGATCGTGATTTCAAAAATATACGTATAATTGACAGTTATCGGTAGCAACGAATTATAAGTCGCCATAAATAAATTCTTTTATCAATCCCGCCGACGATTAACGTCGGTTACTCCTAATTGGACGTTATTTTGTCACTCTTATTTTAGAGAGGGTCACTAGTCTAACAACGATCTCGCACTTCCGCGAGAGACGCATCGTTCTCCCACGATATGATCAATGGAATCAATGAGCTCGCCGCGACCCTCGACAAATCTACAAAGAGCCGCACAGTGCCGTGGGTTATTAATAGCACCACGGCGCAGTGCGCGACGAACAAGGACTGTTGTTTTCCATTCGTTCGAACCAACGGCGGACTTTTCTCGCATTCGGTCGTCGTACGCATCGCGAAGTTCGCGCACGCATTGTTGCGACACGGAGAGGCCGGGTTCTGCGATGACGAACAAAACGCTGTTACGACCAAGTCATTACGAATGTCGCAGATTTTACGTAGTAAACAGTGCTACGTCTACGTCAGCGGAATGGGTGAATTGGGGTTGCGTCAGGGATGATTAGATTACGCCCGTGCATGGTTTCTCGGCGACTAATTTGCATGAAATTGACACGGATATATTCTTGTAAACTATGTAGGAGGATTATATGGGGAACAAGCTAAATATATTAGACAAATCCGGACTGTCGTGATAAACAATCGAATAAATGGAAGATACGCCAATGTACGATCGAACTGAAACTTTGGTGTTTACCGCACTGAAAAAAAACTCTGGTTAAAATCGGACGAATTAGAAAAATCTTGTAGGACTGATCAAATATTCTATTGATTATTATAAGTTATAAAGTATTGAGTTTTATTATGATAATCAAAATATTTGATCAATTCTACAAGATTTTTTGATTTCGTCCGTTTTTAACTAGATTTTTTTCAGTGTAATATTTTTTGCGTGAATTTAAGTTAAATATTTCTTTTTAAATTCCACGATGTACTGTTATCCCTGTTTTTATCTTTTTAGTAATTTGCACATTTCTTTGCAAAAATCGCGTTAATTTTAGAACGCTATTGATTTTAATAATAACAACAATATTAACAATAATAATAACAACAGGCAGAGATTGTTTAGGCAGACTTTATAGTCTAATAATCATGATTCACGAATCTAAATTTATGCCAAAAAAAAGATTTACAGCTCTTGGAACGGTTAGACCTGTCACTTTGTCTCGAGAAAATTATTTACAAGGCAAAATGAAAGGTTTAATCGTTCCAACGTGAATCAATGACAAAATGTTGGCGGCGAGAATTCACTACAAGATGTCAACAAGCGATTTGACTTTCGTCCGAGTATCGACGGTGGCGGAGACCAGATGAAAATATCGGCCTGCACTATAAATAGTTGACCCGAAGAAATATTCCCAGATTCGCGCTTTCTCCGTATGGTCGGTATTCAGAAACCGCCGTTTTTCCACCGTTTTTCAAAGCCGGCGCGATGATTCACGGCGCTCGCCGAGTCACTTGTTTCCACGAAGAACGGGAATTATACGCGACGCAGAACCCCTCAGAGATGAATGTGCAATTTGTTCTTGGATCTAACTGTCGTACAGATTTATTTTCGTATCTTGGATTTTCACGTAATGTCTGCGTGAACTCCGCTTGAACTCCGCGTGCACGAGATAAGTGGATTGCCGTTCGATAATTAAGAAAAATTTTATTTCCAGGCGGTATTTTTGCAACGAGAAAGTAGATTCTAAATTTACGTACGAATCCAGACGGAAAAGGTTTTATATTATTTATCAGATATATTCCTGAAACGCTACGCGGTGGTCCGAGTGTTTTACAAGGCAAAATAAATAAAGGCTCGCTTTAATTCGTAGAATCGCCAAATTTATCACAAAATGTGTGTGTCGTGAAAAGAAAAACGTTGTGAACACCTGTGTAAATGATTCGACCTGTGAAACAAAGGTAAACGTCACGTAGACTATTCCAGTCCGTGCGATGTGTCACGCATCGCGTCGGAAGTTTATCTGGGGCTTTAAATAACCGCACTGAGAAAAAATACAGTTACTTTTGTCTCAACCATAATATTTCTAACACGAAATATGATTAACTTAACCATACACATCATTATGTTAACCATATCATTAAAAAATTGTTATAAAATTGTGGTTGAGGCCAAAAGTAATTATTTTTTCTCTCATTGCTGAGACGTCGGAATATGATCAGAACAAAATCCGAGCGTTGGAGCAATAGTGTAGAAACTATTCGACGCGACGGCATCTCTCTATAAATATAAAATCTTTATAATTCTCTCGCGTTCAGATTGCATTATATAAAAAAAATCGATACCGGCGAGATTGAAGCCCACGAGAAAAAACGATACTCGAATTAAATCTTGCACGGGATGTCGTAAGCCTGTTGCTCTCAACGTGCAACTCATCTCAAGTGTATCTTTAGCTTTTTATTTACAGCCGTATTGTTGATAAGAATACCGTTCTGACGCAGATGATAAATTAGTCGGGCTAGCGGACTATGTCTCATCAGTGGCGTTTTCGAAAAGGCAAAGGACCGCGTAATGCATTATCAGAAAATTAACGTTTTTTTTTTGCCGCAGAACGTTGTTTACTCAGCAGGGCGACTTTCGTCAGCGATCGACACATTTCAGGAGCCGGTTGCGTTGCATCGACGTCGATTAGTGCTAACTCCGGGTCTTTTTGCTCGACATACAGTGGACTGCTCCATAAAATGCAGACGTTCCGAGAGAAAGATACAGTTGCTTTTGGCCCAACCATAATTTTATAATATTTCTAACAATAAATATAATTAACTGTATGCATCATCATGTCATAATTATCGTTAGAAATATTATAAAATTATGATTGAAAGTAACTATATTTTTCTCTCAGTACGTGGTATTACTTCTACAAAATTGACGACTAATGTCCATTTTTACCAACGCAGATTAACGTTAAACTCAGATTAACGTTTAACTTAATTTTTATCGTTTTCTAATTCTTGGAACCAGAAAGAGATAAAAAGTAAGTTAAACTGACAATGAGATTAAAGTTAATCTAAATTGGTAGTAATGAATATAATTCTCTTTTTTAGAATTATCGAAAGAAGTCGTAAGTTAAAATTCTATTTAAAGAAAGACTCTCTTTATACATATATGTATGAATTGAGCAACGAATAACAATTTTCCACGTTTCCTTGAGAGACTTCATTCGAAAACAGATTCGAGCGTTTTACTCCAAGGTCCCATCTTACATCAGCTTGGCGTCCAAACTGTCGAGATATTTCGTTTGATAGGTAGTATTCAATTTTATTCTTGTTCGCGAAATCAAAATAACATGCGATAAAACATTCGGACGGTATAATTTATTAATGCTAAAGGTTACTCAAGAGGCAAAGAGCGCTCGAAGAATATTCCGACAACGGAATGCGCTCTCAAAGGTGCAATTTGTTTTAAATCGCGATGCCAAGAATCAAACAAGTCGCACAAGATCGACGCAACGCGAATTTGACGCTTTCTCTGTAACACACAAACTTGCGAACGCGAGGCGCCTTCCGTGAGATCCTCAAGGGTCACTCGATCACTCCTGCACGTGTGATGCCCGCTTTATCTATCGCCGAGAAGTTTATGATGACTCTGCTCCATGGGAAAACGGAGCGAGACGATGCGAGACGCGCGTTTGCTCTCGAGGGCTCTCACTGTTTTTCCCCTTCGTGAGAGAGAACCTTTAACTGCATATGTTTAGTCGACGACGCGTCGGAGGGCACTGACCATACCGACTGGTTCGCGAGAGTGTCGAATGCGCTGACTACGCCAGGGCGGGAGGAAGGGAGGGAATACTTGCTAGAATCTTGGCGGCGGAGACGCATCGCGGAATCCGCGTGTGTACGATCGCGCGTGGCGCGAGGCCACGCGCGGCGCACCCGCGTGTATACGCAGTACGGATCAACTCGTTATAAAGTTATAATTATTTCATATATACTATATAAATTATACTATAATTATTTGATAAGATATAAGTAGGGTAGTATCATACGAAAGCTTCACTGAAAAAAATTTTAGTTATAAAAACGGACGAATCGTCCGTTTTTAACCAGAATTTTTTTTCACTGTTTCAATTATTTGATCTACCCAAAAAAAAAAAATAATTCTAATATACGTGGAATCCTCTAAATCTTATTGTTAAATTATTTTAAATANATATTTTAAATAGATTTTACTCTTATACAGGCCTCAAAAGGATTCCTCTGAAATCAAGAGAAAAATAATAAAAACATGATATTTTTCACTTGATTGAGAGAGGAATATGTTTGCAGTAAAACAGTAAGCTTAGAATATGAAATTTATGGGAAAAATTACTTTGAATGTAAAACTTTTTTTTGGGTGGACAGTTTTCATTTTCTTATAACTTTAGGCTGAAACTGAATTTAATAATGTAATGCTTGCAAAAGAAAGTTCTTGAAAGAATATTGTTTAGAAAAATTCTCGCGAGTCTAGTTTCAAAAGTGCAATGATAAAAGCACTGATAAAATTAGGTACGATCGATAGAAGAACGACTCATAGGTGATAACACTCGATCTTGATGCGAAACTTGTGGCATATTTTAATATCTCGTAACACGTAATATTGGGAATGAAAAACAAATTTGATTTAGATTGCGAATGCAATTCGTATGTTGAGCAAAAATGTTGCTTCTGCGAGTGACAAGTGATAACTGCGCTTTTTCAAACCTCCAGATCGATCTTTGCTTTCAAGAACGATGTATCTATCTAACTATCTAGATAATCTATCTTTCTAAAACAATAACCATGAATGATTAAAATATTCAGGGCAAAAAGACATCCTGAACTAGTATTTTAGAAAAAGAAAATCCGACATTTGAACGAATTATTCGAACAAATTTATTAGGATTTAGGATTTTGACGTTGCATGGAAATATCCAATTATCCGCGGAGTTAATTTTATGAAACATTTTAGAAGGCACGGAAGTTTTTAAATTCTTAGAGAAATTTAACGTAACCGATCTTAAAGATTGAAGGCTGCAGGGCGCCGTAAGGTCACTGATATACGTGAGATTTTTGGGACTGGATTTATGCCACTTTCCCATATTATCAATGTATTAATAACCGGCTTTATTCATAACTCGCACACTCGCATGGAACATACCAAGGAAACTTGGCACAAACATCTCGCGACGGCGCGAGTGCGAAAGGCGCGCGCGTGAGTATTTTCAATAATAATACATAAGACTCGCGATCGACGTGCATGCTTATTCTCGCGGTGACCCACATTATACGGTGCGAGACACACACGCACACATGCACGACCGTAACGTGCGTGCATAACTGCGTAGGTGTCACAAGGCAGATTACGCACGAGCGATAGAAGCGAGGAACTTGTGAAAGGCCGCTCTATTGACAACTGTATAAACCATAAATAATGCGTTTGAAAAACATATACCACCTTCGTAACTAACTCTAGGAACTACGAAGTTAAGTAGGCGGTGTATACCTTTCATCCCGTAGCACCTCGCCGAGATGTTTTCCCGTTGCGTTGTTTATCTCTTCCCCTTGTCTTGTCTCTCGACTCGATACTCTCGAGACATAAATTTAACATTGTTGACGTTGTTACCGGCGATTTAATGTTTTAATTTATACCCCGTCATGTAAGAGTGAGAATTACTCGAAGAAAAACAGATCTTAGATAGTTTTTTCTTGAATTATTTACAGGAACGTGATAGCTGATGTGATATCAACTATTAGCGTTTTAAATAAATGTGTACGTTTCAAAACGTTAATGCAAGCAGATATATTGAGTTACGCTAAAAGTTACAGAAAATAAAAACTTTTTTGAAAATTGAGAACGCTTGCAATGAGAGAAACAAATGGAGAAACTGTAGAAACTCTTTGGGATTAATCATTCCGCGATATACGATTTAAAAAATGACACACGAAGCAATACTTATCAATACTATCAATTTCAGATAATGGCGTAGTAAAAATATTGATGTATCGATGCTTCATTGTTATGTCAATTTGTATTACATGTTATATCTGTGATCATATAAAAAACAATAAATCTTCTGTAGGCCAACCTGACGTGCAAAATATAAATTGCAAATAGAATGAAAAACGAGTGCAATGTTCTCGACAAATAAATATTGATTATTTTTCTCCGCAGTGCATCACGATACGCGTGTATTATTTCTTTCTTTTTTATCGCTGACAAACTCGTGGATTGCTTTAGTGGCGTGCGATGCGCTTACTGAGTTTATTACACAGTTGTTCCTGTCATGCCAAAACACGGCAGCTGAACTAATTGATAAGAATGTTCCAAAAATTACTGTGCAGTAAAATATCAAAACATCTGCTGTAGAAAGAACTGCAACGCGGTACGCGGTACTTTATTGCACAGTAATTTTTGGGACATTCAATATTTACTGTCGCCATTCGAGCGAGGAATTTCTTCCAATCGGTGTCACCAAAATCATACAAGCCATACTATGAATCACGAGAATATTATAACCTGAAGTATACAAGATATTTTTGCATGTGTTTGAGCCTTTTCTTAAAGAATTCCAAAATCAACCGATCAACTCCATAAAATAAAAAAATTCTTAAAATTACAAGTTAATCATAATTATTCTGGCATAGAAATCAAGAAATTGATAAAAGTAGTTTGATTTGTAAAAGGTTTCATTTATATTTATCTTTTTGAAAATTTAATTAAACAAAAACATCATCTGATTTAACTATTTTTATCATTGATATTTTTATCATGTAGGTTAATCAGACTTAAAAGCTATCAGTCGTGGTGAATTTTATTTTAATATTATTAAAAACCGGCTGGTAACATTAATTCTTTGAGTAATTATTCAACCGCAGTAGTAATAACGTTAAGTAAAATAAAAAAAAGTTTTCTCACATGTTTCACACGTAACAAACAAAATTGTCTTGGAGTGATATTTCATTCATGATAGTCTCTAATTTAACGAGAATGTTCAATTGTCATTTAACATTCATATTCAGTTATATTTGTATTTATTTATTCGTATTTGTACACATATGTATATACGCTCTTCCTTTCAGTAATCATTTCGCTTGAATCTCTTCACTGGCCTCTTTTAACCTTGACATTTACTATACAGAAGTCCTAAGTTAGCTGTGCACTTTGAATGAAATGGGGAAGCAGAAGCTTTTGACGCAAAAGCAATTTTCAAAGTGCAGGTAATCTAGAACTGCACTTTCTATGTAAATTAAAATAAAAATAAACCGTAAAATTTTTACAAGTAATTATACGCCTGTCTTACAAACGGATAAATAAAGTTTATCAGAAGTCTTGTTTAATGTCAAATGTTAAGTTTATGTCGAATGTGCCGTTTTATCTCCAGAAAGATCAGCTATAAATAGTTAACTTTAAAC
Organism: Tetramorium alpestre; assembly: GCA_021460005.1. NCBI lineage: Eukaryota > Metazoa > Arthropoda > Insecta > Hymenoptera > Formicidae > Tetramorium > Tetramorium alpestre. The sequence continues at coordinate 357,583 of JAJVSH010000156.1, read as the reverse complement.
TTGAACAGTTTATGATAAAATTATAAAGAATTATTTTTTTTATAATTTAAATCTACATGCGTGTGTATGTGTATATATGTATACATATATATATATACATATATATACTATGTAAATATTTATAAAGTAACTCACAACACATTAAAATAAAGTGGATTATAAAGATGATAAATTTTATTATTTTATCCAAACAAATTTGCTATCCCATGCATTATGATAATGATTATCGGTCAATCTTATCACAAAACTGTGCAGTCGACGTTGTAACAAGTACTTGCGTTATACATTATGAATTAATTATAGACGGATTTTAAAAGCTTTTATGAGTCTTTTTTATCAAAAGATTCATTGCGAACGATTTTACAGCGTTAAGGTTGAAAGTAATGTCATAACATTAAATAAATGTCGTAAATTTAATATAATACTCATATAATAACGAAAAGAACATTTATTATACAACAGTCACGGTTTTTATAAAAAATATCAAATATATATGTGTCTCTTTTTATTTATGGACATTTCAATTAACGCGAGATCGATTTTCTTTATTCAAATTTTCATCTTTATTTTTAACATTAACATATTTTTCATTTAAATATCTGTAATTTCAAATATCTTAACAATTAATTTTTTTTTCTAATTTTAATTCCCAAATCGAAATTCTATATAAAATATAATGTATAAAGTATTTGTAAAATTTCAATAATGTAAAATAACAATTGCAAAAAATCATCACTTTTAATATAATTTATCAAATTACCAAAAGACAATTTTGACGTATCGATACAGAAATTTAATTATCTCAACAAAACGAATCTCTCTCTCTCTCTCTCTCTCTCTCTCTCTCTCTCTCTTTCCCACTATCTCTCTTTTTCTCTTCGATGACAGTAGCTTCCACAAATATTAAACATGTTAACTAATCGGCGATATGGTGCAACCGGCTCTAAGCAGCGGAAATTTCCTCGAAGCTTCGAAGAACGCGATCGAACGCCACGGTTACATCTATTTACGGCAATCGCGTGAATTTGCGTGATTCAATTTCTGGCGACCGGCCGCGGCGATGCTGTTATCGGCGCGCCAAAGACGAGTGGGCATAGCGTAGACATAGCCGCGGAAAGGGATCAATACCGCAACCACCTTGGCACGGTTACCGTGGATCTCCGCATTGAGGCACGTCCCAATCTTTTCTCAATCGAGAACGTCGACACCTTACCGTTCTCATCTGGCACGTAGGACCCGGTCCTCCACGACAAAAATACCGCGCCGCGGGACGGAAATAAGCCGGCGTCAGTATTTTCGACTCATTGGCACGTCGTTAACACCCAGGAGAGCTCACCTTTGGCCACGTCGCCAGGATTTACTGCGATGATTTCGGAATCAAAGGATCCGGTATTCGAGATTTGGATAAACTTGTAATTTGTACGATCTTGTTTTAATCTCTTTCTGACCAGTGAATCATAGCTTCGGCTATTCTCGGTTGTAATTATTTTTTCCCATTTCGTCGGTATATATTTTTCTAAAGAATTACGTAACGTTGTAGAATTGCAACTTGTAGACAGCGTTATAAAAATTTACGTCGATAATCTTGCAGTTACAATATTTTCTTATTTCCTCCGTCAGGATGAAACTTGAACTTGAAGTTAGGATGAAGAATTGTGGGCTTATTCTGAATAAAATCGAAAACAATTCTAAAATGTCTAACTATATAAAAATGAGAATAATTAAAATTTGTTTAATTAATTTATGCTCTTTATATAGAATTTTTTAAAAATTAAGAATCTTGAGGAAGAAATAAATGAAAAATAAAAATTTGACTATTTTGTTGGAAATAGGCGCATTATAATTGCATAACAACAGATAAACGTTGACTTATGTCTCAGCCTTGACTATAAATATATAAGAATTACTGAAAATTCATAAGAATTGCATTATTCAAGCACTCTATTTGAACGTCGATGCAAAATATTCTATTGTGATCATTCAAGCAGAATAACAATCGCTTAAACAAAGTCAAAAACAACGTATCTTTCAATCATTAAACTATCATCTCCGACTTATACTGTCGATAACGTGTATATACTTGAATAATTTGCAATTTTAACGAAAAGCCTGCTTTACATACGCTTTAGGAAGATAAGTGACGTGGCTCTCGGTCGGAAAATTCCGGAGACGTAAAAAAAGGCGAAAAAAAACTTGCGATCCTCTGTGGAAATACGCATCTTGGAAGCACAATAATTTAACAATGAATACATTTCGTAATTAAGAGAACATAGGTACAGTGGCTCGGCTGTTAGTCGTGTTATTGACAAGATAAGAAACGCTGATAATAAGAACGGACATTTAGATTCGTCATCATTTGTTATTTACACACATTACACGGAATAATCCTTTCGCGATGCAGAAGTGTCGTTATCTGAGACAGTTTCGCGATGGAATCACGCCGACATAAAAGCGCTCCGCCAATCATTACATCGATTCCGACGTCAAGCGGTTAGATATCGCACAATACACGACAGATACACGAGCCCACGCGCTCGCTTTTACCTTCGTAAAATTCATCCGGATCAATCAGAAAATTCGACAGGCGCAAGGAACCAAGGAACGCTTCACTTTCCGAAGTGGTCACACCTCTGATTGACATTTTTCCCAAGTCAATCCTCGATGCAGCGTAAATTGCACTACCGACCGGTACCTTTTGCGTCGACAGAAAATTTATTATCGTCCCTCCTGACAATGAAAGATTCTTGAGAGATTCTCTGGGGATTCTCACGAATAAATGGCTGTCGCGATACCGCGTCGCTGCGACTCCGGAAAATATCGTTTGCGAGAGATAGGAATCGTGCTCGATGCCGGCGAGGCGACTTTTAATAGCACGTCGTCGTCGCGGTGCGCTTCTAGCTGCGTCAAAGACGTCGCGCTAAACAACGTGCTAATCACCGTCCTTATCAAACGTGAGCCAACACCACGTACGAAGGTCACAAAGGCAAACGAGATTCAACGGGAAGCGCCGGGACAATTTTGAATGTGCGAATTGAGAAGCAACAAACGTAAACCCGTATTTCCCAGTTGGATCACGATCGCAAAACGCTACGAGATTGTTTACCTATGCCACGCGTCGACGAGCAAGCGGTATAAATATTTGTTTGGGAAATAGTTCGATTGAAATTTCTATTTTCGAAATATAACAAAAATTTAATTTAACAGAAACTTTAGCAAATATCTTAATGCTATACTGTTATAATTAACACTTTAATAACTGGATAATTGCATGAGTAACTTTCATCAGTGACCAGCACTTTTTATCAATTGACGAAAAGATTTTTGTATTTAAAAAATTCTGAAAATTGTAAAGATGACACCAATGACGGCATCACTAAACATTAAAGTGTTAAGATAAAATATAGAAATATAAAGAAATTATTAAATCAAATTGTAAATTATTTTTTTTCTGAATGAGTAACTTGGTTTTTTCTTTTTTTTTTATAACTAATATCTAATATCAAATAACTAATATCAAATTTTTAGATACATTTAGGATTACGTAACTAAAATCATTTATCTTGAGACATTTAAAAAAATAAATAAATAAAAATTGTTATCTATATCAAAAATGATTTATGACTCACCCAATCGAATTAAATCGGAATTAAAAAATATCCGAAATTTTTATGCAAGCGGAATTCCACTTATTATCACCGGAATTCGACTCGATTGTGCAATCACCGTCGGAACTGTGTTCGCCGAATTTTTTAAACCGCACGTATGTCACTTTCAGAATTCACCATCAACGTTGACGTGCCGATTATCGCAGGATGTTTTCCCAGAAACTCTCGAAATTTCTCACGTAACGCCACTTTATCTCGGGATTTACGACTGTGCATAACGCGACTCAACGAGGAGCACCACGAAACTACCGTGATGGCCGAATCGCGAGTTCCTTCTGGGAAGCTAACTCTTGCCCTCTATTCACGTTCCAAAAGTCTCGCCTCGCACTGACGAGACGAGACGAACACCGACGGCACCATTGTGACGACGGCCAAAATATTATCGGGCGTCTGCAGAGAGAAGGTTTTAGGCTGCCTGCCAATTTTCGAAATCTTTGCTCGCGTCCGTTAACGGGCTTTTGTGTTAATCAACGCAATTAAATTCCTCTAGACAATTCGGGGAAAAAAGTGAACCGCGAACTTTACTACGCGAACAATCCTTTCTGCCACTCGAATAGTTCGGAATTGGAATTATCTCACAATCAATTTGGCAAGCCACGTAAAGCGCGCTTAAAGTTGTTATAAATGACCAACTTTCGTGGTAAGTAATGAGATGAAGATTGAAGCATCGAACAATAGTTTAAATTCATTCTCGTTTCTATTGATTCAAAAAAAAATTTCGTATTTTCGCGGTTTCGTTAAGTTGTCTTCAATTATTAGAAATTTCTCTTTGTTTTCGTTTATTCGCTAGTTCTGAAACTAGTATATACATATAGCATCGCGAGAATCGACGAGTTCTGATGATGGAAAATCTCCGAGGCATTCGTCTTCCTTTCGCGGCTGCCGCGTATAATTCATATCGATCTCCATCCCTCTCGCGAACTTTAATTAACTTCGCCTTCCGTGCGGCCAAATAAAACGTTGTGCGAGTCGTGACTGCTATAATGCACCGTCTAGTGCCATGATACGTTTCGCGCTTGTTTCGCGGTAATTGCAATCAAGCGGGGTGAAAGGCCATTTGAAGCGCGAAATCACAAAGAAATACAGCGCCTAATTAAAGCTTCGCCGAGAAGAAATTCCAAAATGATCGGAAAAAGATTTTATTCTTTCGATTTCATCAACGTTATAGAAGTTAAAAAATATAACTTCTATTTTCGACGAATAAATATCCTTCAAAAAATAGTTCTACATAACTTTATGATTTTAGAAGATTAAAATTCGCAACGAATAAACACGTATTAAAAACTAACGTTGTATTTTCTAAATTAAAGTGTTGTAAACTATATTTCAAAAAGCTAAAAAATAACATTGGCTCAATTCGGATAAACGTCTGTTAAAGAATAAACTTTTTGACAACTTTGTGACTTTTAAATCGCTCTTATTATCTTGCCCCGTAATTATGATTGCATGTTGTTACGACTCGCTCTTTGCATGGCTAACTGATTAGAATTAGTCACATTGTAAAATGATACTCACGATCGCGATGATGATCCACGTTGTGACTCGGAGTTGTCGAGCTGTCGGCATCGCCCTCCGCGTCCAATTCATAGTAGATCCTGTCACCGTTGACTTCCTTCATGCCGTTCATGGCCATCACGTCCTCCATAATTCTGCAAATGCGTTCGTCACCTTGAGTGCTCGCTTTATTTAATTATCCGCGACGTTGACGTGGCTGCATTATCAGCCGCAAATTTCTCGATAAGCTTTCGAGGCGCGCGTGAGTTTTGCAAGGCCGTGCGCTTCGTGCAAGAAGGTATACAAATAAAGTACAATCTCTTCAATATGTAACGCATCTACAATGTGACTCGAATAAATACCATTTGCTAAAGATATGTTTCTTTTAGATTACCATATTTTTCTCTGGAATTTAAGATTGTTATTAATTTGATAATTCAATAGATGTTACACAAAGCATTAATNATAATGAATAAAATAAATAAATGTCAAGAGCACTTCTCTTTTACAATAAAATGTACTATTGTACTCTAATCTTTCTTCTCTTTCTTAAATTATCAAGAGATCTCTTCTTATCTCGCATAAGAATTCTTATCTTACGATAAGGAAGGCTAATTATGAGAAAATAAGATTACACTGCGATCTTAATCTTTACAATCTTAACAATTCTGAACGTGAAAAAATTTAATAATTACCATTTGATTGTCCCCAATTAACCCTCCCAGACCTTCTGTACTCTGGGTGGCCGATAATTTCAGGATAACATAATCAGTGTTATCGTTTATCTTTTATATATTTATGTAATTATGTAATATTTTTATTTATGTACGCTTTAATTTATTTGCAATTAAAAATAAGTGAGTTAAAATATGAAAATGGCGACCACCCAATGGTTGGGACTCTGAATAAAAAGGTGTGGCTTCGGAGGATTAATAAAATGTACGAGTGCACAGATCATAATATGATCAATTAATAATAATAGAAGATTATTGAAAAAAAAGAAATCATTAATTGATTTAATGCAAATAGATATCGATCAGAATTAATAAGATATATAACAATCTGATTTGCATATTGATATTAATGCCGCATTATGTTTTATCGCGCATTTCTGATATAACCAATTTGTTATTCTATCAAGTTAAACGTTCGACTCGCTGTAACTGTCAATTAAGAGCTTAAAGACGCGCTCGTTTAAATAGGGATTAATCGTACCGTTTTATTGTTTAATTAGCGCGGAATCGTTTTGAAAACTGCGACACGCGATATCTGTTTCGTCGTACGAATTCCGTTTGCAGTTTAACTGTTAACGTCTATGTAAGAAGCGCTACGATTTGCTCATTAGTATACGGCGCCAGATAATGTATTTTTTCTGCGCACATACATTACGCGATTAATCGTTCGATCAATTTATATATGTATTAATATACGCGTCAATTAAATATTCCACATACTAAATCACATATGAAAGAATACATTTAAGGAAATTCTCGTTTTGTAAATAATAAATTTTTGTATTTGTGATTTCTATAATCTGTTAAAGTATCTAAAATTCTCGCGAAATAATTGTCTTAATCTTATCTCGACTGATTAAATTATACTTCTTGAATGGATGCTCGGCATCTTTCGTATAATTATCAATACGTATATCTTTTTCATTGTTAAATCAAAATTTATATAATTCTTTTAAATTATTATATAATATAAAAAGGAATGACAGTATTTCGAATAAAAAAGATTAGTATGTATCGACACTTGATAGTTTTGAAATATACGCTACGTGAAGTGCCTTTTAAAATATAAAAAAAAATTATGCGAGGAAAATATTTACATGTGTACTACTTCCCACTTCCTACATACGATAAGATATATTATATACCGGCATTAAGCGTCAAGAAATGCAAATTTAAGCAAGTCAGAATCGATAAATATGCACGTCATTCTTTCTTCGCTCACACATGTGCTTATTAGAGGCTTTTGCGGAAGAAGAAGCACACATGTGTGGGTCGGTGCCAGCTGATTGGTACGTTAACGATTCGCCGCATGAGTTTTTTCGTATGCGTCACGCGGCAACGAAATTAACCCGTTATCGCCCGGCATCTCCGTGTCGCCACCGCGGAAGCGCAATTTATCACGTATCCCCAGAGAGAACAAAAATCATAATGGCATCATACTGACATCAAGAGAACGTTAAAATAGCGATAAAATGACATCAAAATGCCTCCACAATGTCATTATGTCCATTATGTCATTTTCCCGCTATTTTAGCGTTATTTTCATGTCAATATTATGTTATTATAATTTCTGTTCTACCTGGGTACGTCCAGGGTATCGATCATGTAATTTTTGGAAACGTGAAAAGTGAAAAGTTTCACGTAAACTCAACAATTCTATTGGTTGAAGTTCTCGAGTTCACGCGAAACTTTTCACTTTTCACGTTTCCGAAAATTGCATGATTGATGCTCAGGTTTCGTCACTTACTTACATTCAAGCTGTTTCACGCTGGCCCTGCGAGGAGAAACGTCTCGCGCGCGCGGCGGATCGTCGGCTACAATGGACGCGACGCGCGCTCGGCCAATCGCGGCGCGCGGCCGCACGTCCGAGGGACGCTTCGATCCGCACGATCGACGGAGCGAAGTTGCTCGCGCGCGGAGCGGCAACGTTCAGGCGACGGTCGGCGAACGCGACGCGATCCGAGCTATGCGCGTGAGATGAGATTCCTCTCGAGCGCTCGATCGAGTGTCTGTTGGAGCGCACGATCGTCACCGCGAACTCCGGCGCGGCGCACACGCTCCGCAGCTGCGCCACGCGCGTAAACACGCCTCATGCGTCGTCACGGCCTACGATGTGTCGAGGTGACGTATATACACATGGGTCATTGATGCGTCAACACGTGAATTCGGAGCCAATCGAAGCGCGAAGAACGCACGCTTCGATATATACATAAATTCACAATGTATCGAGACACGAATGGCTCTGCGCGTACAGAGTGCAACCCCCCCCCTTTTGTATAGAGCAATAAAAATCCGATAATCTCTGACGAAATGTGCCTGTACACATGTTGCCCGATATCGATAAGAGCGTGTCCCTAAAAGGGTTCTTTCTAATTATGCAGATTTAGATTTAATCGGATCCCTCGACGCGCTCGCAAAATATAACCAGAGTGCAGGATTCAATGTGGCGCAATCTGAATAAGGATAATCCCGTTTTGGAGTTCTACGAACCTTCGTCATTAACATATATCACAGAAATTCTTTTACATGCATGTATATCTCTCCCTTTCTCTCACTCTTTCGCTTTCTCTCTCACAATCAGTTCCTTTCACCCAATTCGCCCATGCCACGATGAAGGAACGTGACAGCGCGTCGCGTTCCGCGAAACAATACCGCGGCGACGACAGTTCCAAGGGGAGGAGGGAGAACGAGACGGAGAGGAGAGGAGAGGAAGGCCGAGTAGCGAAATGGCACAAATCCACCTACCTTTCTCGGAACACTCGCGAGGATAATGAAACACGGACGATCTCTCCAGCGACGGCTCCTACGGCACTGCGCCCGTGATATGACGCGCGTGGCACTGAGCGTGATTGGTCGAGGAGGCGCGACACAGCTGCGAACCGCGACGCTCCGGCTGGCGCAGACTCGCTCCCGTCGATCCCGTGAAAATCCATAACCGTGCGACTGACCGCCACGCATCGCGCTGTGCTGCACTAATTATACCGGGCCACCGAGGGTCCGAGGGCCCTCCCGCGTTGCGTGGAGCATGCATAAAACATTTTACACGCGTACAATTTAGATTGTAAGAAGGCTCAGCTGGCCACGTAGCCGCTTAGCGACTTCGATCGTAAACTCCGGAATCTTGGAGTTTCCCCATGAACAAAGAAATGTTATTACAGGAAGGAGAAATCTATTGACTTGCGTTGATTGCGCGATGCGAGTCGAGCGGCTTGATTGTTACTATTAAATATGAATATACTCGTCAAACATGTTCATTTACCGGTTTATTGCACATATTGCGCAATACCCAAGTGGAACAAGGGGTCATGATGAAGTCAGGGTCAATTAAATTGTCATTAAAATTTTAAGTGATGAATGGAGTCGTAAGGGCATCATTAGCAATTATGCCATTACGTTTTGTTTTACCTTGTATTTTTGAATAAGAAAAAGCAGTGGGAAAACTTTATAATTATAAAAGCATAATTCCAGTGAGAAATAATGATTTGATTTCGAATGATTATTTGAAGATGTTTTCAAGTTCGCTTCTATTTCGATATTTTTGCTTTAAATCTACAAGAGATTAATTAATCTCAAAGAAAATTAATCTTGTTCTGTCTGCACAAATTGTTTCTTAATATCTTTTCTCGAACTTAATAATTTATGATAATCAATTTTTAACGTGTCACGTGTATTTTTATAACAAATCTTTTCGCGACTCTGCGAATGTACGCGGATTTACAGATGTACAATTAAATATACTCTAATTGCGTCGCGAGTCATTCGAAAATGGGTGAACGTCCACGAAATAACGTATATTTTCACTCACATCTTGCTTCACCATTTTATTCTGCACCTACATATGATATTTACGGTAGCAAGTGAAACTCGGACGTAATTAATTATTCTCGTTTGCTACAACTCTCGTGGGCTCTAATTGAAACTGTAATTAAAATTAAATTCACTGTCCATGTCCCAGACATTTTTCGCGAATAAACTGAACGTGAATGTTCAGTTCAGTTCTGCTTTATTAAATTCATTCAAGATTCAATCGCATTCTTCCCTGAATTCGTCATATTTGTCTCACTAGTTCATCTTCACTCGCACCTAATTAACTATCTACTTTCTTCTCTCGTCGCACGTGTTTCAATCAGAATCATATTGTTCATATCCACCTCTTTCGATTTCCGACATTTGTATCAGCATTTAAAAACGCAGGATCTCATTTATCTCGTTAACAAGATCTCATTGTCGCAATTTTTCCTCATTCATATGTTTAACGAGTCCTCTAAAAATACCTTAATTGAAATCAAAATCGCTCTCTGTGTTCGAAACGTTTCGTTCGATCGTCGTGTCCGTGTCGGAATCCAGCAGGGACTTGATCACGTCCTTCTTCTTCTTCGTCCCGTTAACGGCGTCCGCATGCTGCGATTTATCCCCGTCCGATTTGTGTTCCGACGCCGGATCCGCCTGTTCCTGCGAAGCTTCCTCCGCTTCCGGTTTCTCCGCGCGATCCTCGACATCATCGTCCGGTTTGCGCTGTTCCTCCTTGTATTCCTGCTCGTACGCATTGTCGTACGTCTGATTAGGATCGTAGGGGACTTGCTCGGTGTAATCGTACGCCTGGTTGTCAGGACTGTTCTCGTATCCTTGATTGGGGTCGTATTGTTGGCTGGGATCACCGTATCCCTGATTGGGGTCGTAGCCGTAATCGTACGCCTGATTCGGGTCCTGCTCGTACTGCGCGTCAGGATAGTGTTGATACTGTTGATTACTGAGGTCCTCGGGATACTGTTCGTACTGACCATCCACGTATTCGACGTACTCCTGGCCCTCCTGAGCGTATCCTTGCTCGGCATAACTCGCGTACTCCTCGTTACCAGCCTCGTACGGGATATTCGGATCGTAATACTGCTGATTTGGATCTTGCTGCTCGTACTGCTGCGACTGGCTCGGGTCCTCGACGTATCCTTGCTCGACACTGTACTCGCCGTCTTTTACGCCTTCGAATTGATCGTCGACTCGAAGCTCCGTCGTCCCGTCGTCAGCCTGTTTTCTATCACTTCCGTCTTGTTCGCCAAGTCCTCCAGTTGACTGCGACACGATCTTAGCTTCGTCGGCTGACTGTTGACTCGAAACTTTAGAGTTTGGAGCATCCACGTTTTCAGCATCCTCGATAGATCCGTGAGTTTTACTTTGTTCTTCGACCTCGCTCACCTCGCTTACGTCGAAGCTTTTCGTTTCCGGTTCCGAGCGGGGAAGCGTATCCTGCGAAGGATGCGCGTTCTCCACTTTGCTATTCACATCACGTGGCAATTCGCTCGCGATTTCTTCTTTGATCTTGTCCGTCGAGTCTCCGATGTCTTTTCCCGCCGTTCGATCTCCGTCGGAGTCGTCCAAACGTAACTCGCGAACTTGTTTCTGCACACTCGCGAGATCCCATGGCGCCAATTCCTCGACGGCATCAAATAGACCTTCAATATTTGATTCTTTACTTGTTACAAGATCGAACTTTTCCTTCGATTCACTTCTTAGATCGTCAATTCGTAATTCGTCACTTTTGGCTATTTCCTCGTTCGCCTTGTTTTTCTTCGCGGTGGATTCCCGATCGCGCAACACGGTTGAATCATCGATATTCCAGTTCTCTTTCGCAATCCTCGTGTCTCCGCGCGACTGCTCTAATTCCGCCGAGTGTGTCGCAACGTCTTCTCTAATTTCGCTCCTCGCGCGTCCTTCAGCCTCGCGTTTCCCTTTGAATTCCAACGCGTCGCTTTTCGCGATCTCATGCTGTCTAATTCCGTCCCCGATTTCCGCGGGTGAGTCTCCGCCAGCTGAATCTCGCAGCGCGACCTCCTTCAGATTCGCCGTTCCGGACGCGAGATCGCTGGCTAGCGCTAGAATCTTGCCCATCTCCTCGGGCACTCGCTCCTTTCTCACCCGATCCTCGGCCGGAAGGTCCAGGGCGTCCTCCGACAGGGAGACGTTCAACAGATCGCCGCTTGTGTTCTGCTCGTGATCCAGCTCATTGTCCAAGCTCTGCACGCCATGTTCCCGATGGAGTCTTCGAATATTACTGATGTAACGATCCAGTTCGTTTTCCACTATCGCCGTCATGCCGTTCTCATCCAGATTAGCGTTATGTATTCCAGAAGCGAGCGGTGATCGACTCGGGGTCTGGGCGACGTCCGCTTTACTCCATAGCAAACGCTCGTTGCGTCTTATCAGACCGTCCAGGTCGTCGCTGGTGATGGATCGAGTGGACCCTTCGTCGTCGGACCTCTGCGTGCTCGCCAGAACGTAGTCCATGTATCCCGGCAGCGGACCGATTTGATTAGCGACGTTCACGTCGGATCCTGCTCGGTACGCGCTCGATTTCCCGGTGACCAAAGTCGGTCCCACGGCCGCGGCGTCGGCCGGATTGTATTCTCTTCTCCGCGGATCGGACAGCAGTATATTGGCGTCGTGATACTGCTGGAGTAGGGCTAACGGATCGAATTGACGTGGAACAGGCACGTTCCGCGACGTCTCTTCGGCGAGGAACCGCGCGGTTGCCGGGAGACCGGACGCGGCTTGCACCGACTCCACGTGCTCCCTAAAGAATCGGTTGGCAGGCAGAATCGGGGTCTGCATGTTATCCGGAGGTGCCGAAGGAACCGGCGCTTCCGCATATGAAATGCGAATATCCGGAACATGCTGAAGACTGCGAGGCGCACCTTCGTCGTAATTAGAAGGCACCCGCAGATACTGATGAGCATCCGGTGCAGTGGCATTAACGTGTGATTCGCGTAGAACGTTCGTCTGACGATGATCGACGTCGAGGGTTGCACCTAGTGGCGCGGCCGTCAAAACTGGAAGATTATTCAACGAAGCGTCCACGGCGATCTGATCGTGGAACCTGGACGCGGAGGTAGACCTTGGCCGACTCGACTGAGGATCAGGCGACCCCGGATGCATTCGTGGTGACGAAACGCCTCTCGTTTCCGCGGATGCTAAATCGGGATGTGCCGTCACGACTGTTCTCTTCGTGTATCTGTCTTCATTCTGGCTGGCGATGCCACTGTCCCCGGTGACGCTACCGGGTGGCCGGTGATTGGCATAAGCACGAAGTAGATAAGTCTCGTACTGTTTCTGGAAAAAAGTCAACATTCTTGCTGGTCAAGTGGAACAAACTGACTGATAGATAGAACGCTGCCTTGCATTTATATATATCTCATTGTATGAATAAATGGAATAATAACAACAAGAAGAATACACATCTGAATTATAGAATTTAAATTATATTTTTAATATGATTGTTTTATTCAACTGACATTATAGATGTAGTAATTGAGAAAATTACTTCTCTTTGCAATTTTCGATTTATCTTTACATTCGTTTTAGAAAAAGAAAAGAGAGAAATTGATAGAATCTCATAAATAGATCACGAATAAATCATGTAAATAGTTTTTTGAATTTTTGGAATAATGAAAGTTAATTGTATTCTATATATAATAGATTTCAGTAATAAAAGAGATGCATTTTGTGTTATATAACTGTATATTATACAAGTCACATAAATTATATATATGGATTATACATAAAAATTCTCCGATTGAAAAATAATGAACACTTACTCTGAGAACATTGAGTCTGTCTTTTTTCGCGCTTATCAGCGCAAGTTTGTTCATAACTCTGTCCAAAGCTGCGAGAAGCTTGTGATTCCTCTCATCCCTTGTGCGTTGTTCCTCCAGATATTCTATGTACCTCATGCGCAATCGATTTATACAGACGTCGTGTCTGAAATAGAAAAAATATCATCGAGCTACCGTTGAATGGCAGGTTTAAGCTCCAAGAGTAACAAGATAATGTTTTCTTTTATCTGTATTTACAATATTGTTCTACAAATATACAGTTTTATAAGTTGGTTTGCAATTAAAGAGTTAACAAATTTAAATTACGCGTTACATTAAGTCGTTTATTTATCAATTCTTTTAGAAATTACGTGCGTACACCCAAAGAGTCAAGCGATCGATTAAAAAGCTAATACGGCTCTCTCACGATCGAGGAGGCTTTCGTGACCTCGGTAAGCGTAAGGTCTTCGCGACAATATATAACTAACGCAACGCCCTTAAAAACGAAGTCGCGCACTATCGTGCGGCAATGAATTACGCCAACATTTTTATCCTGTGCCCGCGATCGATGAGAGACGTTCGGATGTCTCGGCCAGACACGAATCGGGACGCGTAAACAACGCGAGCGAGAGAGCGGAATTCGCATCGTCCCGACCGCGCGGAGATATGTCGACGGGAATAGGATTGCGCTCGCGGCGGTTTATTGATCGTGACATTCCGTAGAACCGGACCCACTGCCACTGGATCGATATCGAGTATTTCAGGTAACTTCTCTACATTGCCATTACGCTAAAGCTCGTTCTAGCTTTTACATTTTCAAACTGCGAAATTTGTTTAAAATTTTCGAAAAATGTAGCTCTCCCAAAACAAGGTAGTTTCATTGATTGCAAAACTTTTGATTGCCCCAGGTAGCAAGCGTTATTTGTCGTCATTTTAACGTCAAAATGTCGTCAAAAAGGTCTTTTTAACGTCAGACTAACAATAAATAACGTCAGCTTGCTACCTGGGGCTGAAGCCTCCGAAAGTAATCTCTGTTGCTGTCCTTCAAAGATGAAGATTGATTTGAAAAAATTTTTGTTTTTTTACTCAGCCTCATTATTCTTTTCTGATCCTTAACAATGGAATAGTGCGCTAATAATAATAAGTATATAGTAATTAAATCGCGTTAATGATTATAAATTATAAGTTATATATTATAATTATAAGTTATAAATAAATCATGTTTGAATAAAAAAGTGTAATTACTTGCTTGTTAATTTTTTTAATAAATAGCAAACTTCACTAGAGTTCATCATTAACGTCATTACGATCATGATAGTGTCACATTGGGCTCGAAATTTGAATCTGCCGACGCGGCAAATTGAGAAGTTCAAGCTCTTAGATTTCCAAACGGAAACTCACTCACCTGTTATGAGACTGTCGCATGAGCACGTTGAATCGCTCCTCCAGCCGTATTCTTTCCTCCTCGCTGAAAAATTCACGATGTTATTGTGGTCCCGCGACAATCATAGTCCCGGGATAGTCGCGCGTTTTGCGGGATGAAATCTGCATACTTGCCTCTTCCGCAGCTTCTCCTGAAGCTCGAACATCCGCTTGTAATAGTCGTGGCCGTCGTAAAGCGGTGCCATGCTGCGCGCCATTCAGAGGTCAAAAAGTCAAAAGGACGATCGTGCGCATCGAGACGATCGACGCACAATCGATTCAAACGCTTCGCGCGACGAAGGCTCGGGTTCGCGTACGATGCGATTCAAAAGACGACAGAGTCCTGCGGCGCCGATAATCGCGATTCGAGCATTTGTTGTTTAGCATGTGTGTAAAAAGGAATAATAAAAATAATAATGCAAATGTATTTCATTTTTCCCACAATTTTCCAGCAAGCCCCCTTCCCCCTGTGAATCTAAAATTATGTTAATTTTCTCAAGAGAAATATAAACTTTATAAAATGAAAGAAGAATGAAAAAGAAATGAAAAAAATATGAGAAAGAGGAAATGTGAAGTTTTGACGAAAATGAAAAAGAAAGCAAAATTTTTAGACGAGAGAAAATATTAAAAATGAATGAAAGTCATTGGAGAACATGGAAAATTAGAATCGCAAAAGTGAATTTAAAATCCTAAAAGACATGAAGCGAAGGAAGAAGGGACAAGATTAAAGATTTAACATAGCGATTTGAATGCGACGTATACTTTCAAATTCAAAGATGATCGAGTAAACTTGAGTCAAAGAAAGATTATATTATTATTAAAGCAAGACCTCGAGTGTCATGTCACGAGGACCCTCGAATTGCCTCGAATTATCTGCGCGCGATGGCGGCGGTACCGACACGATGATAACGAAACGAGCACTCAATGTGCGCGAGACATTCGGTGTTTGAGTCCGATGTACGGCCTCCCAGGGCGAGGAAACGATCCTTCGTCATGCCGACGTGGCGAGCAACTGTCGCGGTCGAATCGTTGAGCCCGCCGTGGTAGGTCGGGGCTGTTTCAGCGGGTAAACACGCAGGTGTTACGTTCCCTACCCCCTTTATGTCGAGCGAATTCGTACGACTAAGCAGCGGCCGTTTAACTTAAATTTCATGATATTACGAAATAGATTGCACACTCTCTTCGCCACCACGTGGACCTTGTACCCGCATGATTATCATTTTCGATCTGTACAGTTGTAATTTTTTTCTATTGTTAAAGTCTAATCTTCGTACCGATAATACAACTGAACAAATAAAATAAATTCGACATATGAAAAAGTAAGAAGTTTAATTATTAATTTCTTTGCAAATCTTTTTTTCTTTAAAATGAAATTACTGACTTTACAAGTTAAATACTCTAGTTTCAAAAAACAAACGCTTTTAATGCTTAATTCGTTAAATTTTAATGCAGAAATTTTTGCCAGTTTAATTCCTGCGCCATCCTTAACATAAGATGACCTGAGCTAGATCAAAATTTATTGTTGACGATTGCATCATCTAATCGCGTCATTGAATATTGTAAAAAAATTCTAAAGTACTAAAATAGAAAATAGAATACTAAAAAGTTTTTATTTTATCGATTCTTTAGCTCAAATTTTATTTTATGATAAAATAAGAAGATAGATATGAAAGATGATAATATGATAATATGAAGCGATTGAAAGGTAAAGACCAATTTTTGATAGTTCGACGTCAATTTCGACGTCAATTGTAATCCCGAAGTATATTGCAATCGATAAAAGTTACAATGCAGTAGTTAGCGACGAAATATAACTAAATTCCATCGATCGCGCGTGAAAGGATACGCTTAAGGATGCAATCTGTGGCGCATTCTCTATGCGGTCACGTCGCGTGCCAGTCGCAAATTTTCTCCTAGATATCGTATGCCCCGACCTCCAACCTTCCGGTTGGTTGATTCATCTTGATAAAAAGCGAAATAAGAGAAGGCGTACAATAGTATGCGAACGAATATACGTTCTGCGCTGCATTAATAAATTAAATCTATACTGCTATTTATTCGCTACATTGAGAAATACATATACAGTTTCTCGAGAGTATATCGTTTTTTGCTTTCTGTTAAATAATTACAAAAAAAGGAATGATAATTCAATAGATTTAGAAATTCTTCCCTATTTTCGTGTCTTCTCACGAACACATACACACACATATACATCCTTTGCGGCTATTTATTGCACTTTTCTATATTTCGCACGCAAATGTTCCGTCAACTCGGTTGTCTTCGACGTCGCCATGTAGAAGACGAGCTCCAAGTTATCGCCGTCGCGTTTGTATACTCGACGTGTCTGTCGTGGGGAAAAAAAATTAATATCAATGAATAATTATGCACCTACGTGTATTTGTCAACGTGCGAGATTTGCGGAGGAAATGCAGGATCGTACCTCTGTTAAAGTCGGAAAAGTCGGTATCGATGCGTCCGTCGTCAGTACATTGGTGCTCTTCAACTCGATGGTACCGCTGTCGTCGTTCACCAGATCACCCTGCTCGACAGTAAACAGTCCTATGTTGTCAATCAGGCTGAGGACGACTTTCTTCGTTCCCGGTAAGATCTGCAGGAAGCCAGTCTCTCGATGCAACGGCATCCCGTTGTCCGGATGCCAGCTCTGCGCGACGTAGTTTAACAACGGCTGACCTGTGGACGTAATGTTTATCTGATCGTAGTAATTGAAGTCCTTCATGGTAGGGTACGAGACCGTTCCGGGCTCATCCGTTATCCAGATGCCCTCCAGCCAGGCCAGCACTTGCAACAGCTCGTGCAGCGGCAAGGGGTTCATTTGCATCTTCGCAGTTGTAGTTAACAGTTGGGCAAGACTCTTGACTGCGTTTACGTATCTTACGCGTATCCAGCTGCAGGTCGCGTTTATACTGAGATCGCAGCGCGAGATTTCCGACGTTTTATACCTTTGCACTGTTCTCATTTATTTTACGAAACTGTTTATTATCATATAATACTCTGTAAAATTATCGAACCATTCAACGTTGTCTCGCAACGGAAATCGCGATCGCCCTCGGCAAAAAAACACGCGTCATATATTATTACAGATTTGTTCTTTTCAGCATCTGTAGTTTTCATGTTTCTTCTCTCTCGTTCCCACGCTTAATTATATATACATGTTTCAAGCGCAGCGAACGTAACATTAGCAGTTACGAAAAAACAGATCTCAATCTATTATGTAACGAACAGTGAATGATTTTTAACGGCAATTTCATGGAATCCGTGATATATGATAATATTCTTAATAATAGGTTCATCATGTAACATGCAACGGATGTTTATACAAATGCAATGATTCTCAAATAATGGAAAATTGACTCCATATACACATTTTCTACTATTTTAAAATTTTATTTACGCATGATACTTACAAAATTACAGTAACTACTAAAATTAAAATTATTTAATATTAATTTGCTCTTTTTTCACGTTTTATGCTTCTTCGCTCACTTTAACGTACTTTGCTCGCAAGTGTTCGGTCAGCACAGGGGTATTCGATGTCGCCATGTAAAATACACATTCCAAGCAATTATCAAGGAGTTTAAATTCCCTACGTATCTACCGTAAAGTTTAAAATGTATTTTAATTGTGCAATTAAACTGTTTATATAAATACCAACTATTCTAATAAGTGGTGCGTTCAGGGAGCGCGCTATTAGCGTTATCAGCATCTCTTTGTTTTATTTTTAGTGAGTAATGAAAAATAGACTCATGCTGATAGTGCTGACAGCATCTCCCTGAATGCACTCAAGGTGATCAAATTTAGATATACCTGAGTTACATGGGGTATCTTTGCTTCTTTTATCCTTGTTATATCGGTACTGTTTAAATTGATGGCTTTGTCAGTTATCTCGCCACATTCAATGGAAGTTAAACCAAAATTATGTGCTGCGATAAGAGTCGCTTGATTAGTCTCCGGGTTGACTCTCAGGAAACCTGCTTCCCGATGCATTGGCTTCTTCAAATCCGCATTGGAAAAGCTTTGCGCGGTATAATTGAACATGGGTTGCCCTACGGACGTGAAGCTTAGCTCGTCGTAATAGCTGAAATCTTTAATCGTCGGGTATTTGCCAATGCCCAGACCCTCTGTTCGCCATGTTCCCTCAAGCCAAGCCAACGATTCTAGTGCTTTGTGCAATGGTACACGTGTCATGTTTCCACTGTATTGTTTTATATATTCCAGATATATCAAGCAATTATGTATGAGAAGAACTTATCCTTCGATTCCGACTTTAGGTGAGAATTTGAGAATTTTAGGAACCTAACAAAATATAACCTGCAAAGCATGTGTAATTATTATCAATAAGATATACACTTTTTTCTAAATTAATTTCCGACTTGGCGAATAAATCATGATTCTCACCTTGTCATGTATCTTACTTTTATATACCATACAGTTGATGCTTTAAGACAAGTGAATACAGTGTCGAATACAGTGATTCCTTCACTCTAGTTTGCCCTGTAAGATTGATTATTTTTATTAAATTAATCTTTAAATTTTATAATGGAGACGTACATTAACAAGATCAAGAGCGACAATTACAATGTTTTAAAACTCTATCCTTGCATGAAGGTAAATCAACAGCTTTTAAATGTTACACTGCTGTACTACGAATTTTCGTTTTATGCGGCGCATATATTCACCGGAAATGACGAGCATTTCAAATTGTTTTTAAAAATTCCCTCAACTTTTTCTCACCTCTTGTTAAAGTTATTTCTCGCGTTCTGAAACACTCCACCGGCGAGAAGCGTGAGTTATTAATTTTATCCTTCGACGACCTCGTTAAGTCACGCCACTTTTAATGAGAAATAATTTTATTGTAGTTAATGAAAATCGAGGAATCAAAATTAGGCATGATATAACCTCAATTTTTGTTTATAAAATATTATTTTATAAACTATACATTTTGTTTCTCAGATTTTCAAACATTTTCAAGTTTACAGAAAAAAATTTTTTACATTATAAATGCGCGTGTTTCCATATTTTTTTATCTGATACGACACGCGATGCAATATCGCTAATCTATAATGTGCTCTCGCACATTTTTATCTACGCCAGATGATCCAGATTCCAGAGGCAGGTGTGCGGCCATTTTACTCCATTTTGCTCGATAGCTTGATCGAAGAGAGCATACATGTATCCTTTTTCGGTGTAGCTAGTGCAGATACGCAATTTTGAGGCTGACTCCAATCCCAATGCTCCAATGCTCCACCGGCCGATTCAGGCCGATTGGAGTAACATAACCAAAGAAAAACGCGTATTATCAATTTTTAATTATACTTGGAATTATTAAAGTACAAACCTCTTCTTTTACACGTCAAAATGTATTTTCTGTCGGCGAGAGTTTTATTCTCGGACAAACAAGTTGACAAAATCTTCGTCAAATGATCGCACATCAAATGCCTTTCGTGACTTCCCTCGTTTGCCTTTACTGGAATACCGGAAGGAAACGTCATGATTAACGTGAGCGTAAGTCAGCTCGTAAATCAAGTGGACAAGAGTGATTTTACACTGTACGCAGAATGGGAGGATACATGCTTCAAGATAATAGTACTGAGGTCGTGCACATTGCCATTAAGCGGCGAGGTAACTTGATTGATATTTACTTATTTTATAATATTTTATACAGAATTTAAAAAGTGTGAACAATCTTACGTCTTATTTATATAAAAAAAATAAATAAATTCATATATTGATAGTCTTCTTAATATTTTCTTGATATTTTAGATGAGTATAGAGGACGCCAATTACTTTCTGGATCACTTGGACGAATCTTTTGAAACGTATCTGGAAAAAACGAAACACGCGTTCTCCGGCAAAAATGTCGATATACAGTTTTTCTTGCAGGACGATACATTCACGTGGAAACAACAAAATATTCTCACTCGTGGAGAAATTACAGTACACTCCCTCTCGAATATATTAATTCTCTCCGACACTTTAAAGCAGTCGCTGGAACTTTATCAGAAATGTCAAGCGCGAATGCTGGCACTGGAGAATGAAAACGAGCGTCTAGACAAAGCCAATATGAAGCTGATCGCGGATATAGAAAAGATGACAAATTTAAAGATCACCATGGAGAAGGAACTTTACATGAAATTTCTTTTACTTTTGAATACAAAGAAGAAAAAGATTAGAGAACTTCAGCAAGCTTTAGACAATACTAAAAAGCCAACTAAATCAGCATACGATGAAGCCACTGATGAAGAAAGCGAGGGATCAGATGTGGAGAATAAGAAAGTACATGGCACTAAATCATTCAGGACAATGGACAATGAGAATGAACAGAACGTTACATCAAAGAGCAGTAAGAAAAATCTTAAGAGACGCATGAATTTCTCTTCTAGTGAAGATTCCAGCCCTGAAGCTTCAACAAGCAAAGGCAATATAACATTACAAGCCAAGGACATAGAAGATACAATGAAATCCAAGCAAGTCTTTAACAATTCAGAAGAATCCGAGGAGGATATGTTTTCTTAGTAACAAGAATAATATATTGCGTTCTCTTTACATTTAAAAAATGCATAATTTTAGCTTTAAAAGTTAAAATTATGCATTTTTTTAACACAAATTTTTAACATTATTTTAATACAAATAATTACTTTAATCGAATTGTTTAAAAAAAATTTCTATACGTACAGAAAATTATTGGTGTGCATTTGTACGTAAATTATATATTTAACTCTTTGCGGTCAAAGTCCGGAATATTTCCGACAAAGCACTTTTCTTTCTAGTCGTAAACTGGAATATATCCAGCACGTATATTGCCGGCAGTAATATCTATGCCAAAAAGTATTACGACCGCAAAGAATTAAATAAAATATTCTAGTCTAAAATTTTAACAGAAAATATATTTTACATTAGAAAAAATTTATTATGCAATATAAAATTATTATCGATAATATATTAAAATAAAATTTAATTGTATTTTTAACATAGAGCAATAATTATTGTTGTTATATATTATAATTATATACATTGTGATTATTACTATTTAATATAATGAATTATATATTTTTATGAATTGAAATGATAAAAATATTTTATATAACAAAGTGTAAAATGATGAGCATGTTTAATAAAAGTATTTTAATGAAAAAGGAATTATGAAATTGATCAATGTTTTGCAAATTCTTTTATATTTAATATGATTATACTAAAACAATTGTATGACAGATAATTAATTGCTTTGCATCCGTAATGCTTAAATTGTTCTATTATAAAAGATTGAATTCAAGGATCGGGAATGAGATTGAGGATGTCAAAAATCACACGATTTCGTAAAGGTGATTAAGAAAAGTAACAAATATTCGATCATCAAAGATTGCCTATGTGTTAATGTTATCCACAATATTTTACATAAAATATATATTACAATGTGTTATCATTAATAAATAACGAATAATGGTAATAATATTTATCATTTCGCTCTAATGATCAATTTGCAAATGCCAAGATTTACATAATTAAGTACATCACGTTTCACAGTAGAAATTCAAAATGTGCAATAAAAGCATCAAGCGAATTTGATAAACGTATCACTCGACGATTTCATTACAGATATCAATCTCGTCAGATTCATCTACGATAATTGACTTACAATTAGTATATAGGTTTGGATAGTTAAAGTGTGTGTTTTCTATATGACTGGGAATATTTATGATTGCTTGAGGTTGTAACAGATGAATATTGTACAAAGTACGCGCGGTTTCTTGTATAACGTGAATATTCAGGTTTGCTCGTCTAAAAGTTAGTTAGTTCCAGAATATTAGTAGGTAAATTTGAAATACAATACAACCGAGTACAATACTCTGGCACTGCTCAATTGTCTGCAATTATCGTCGAAAATATCCTGAACAAATCTAACACACAATTCTAACATATAATATATAAATTATCATTAAGAACTGTAGACTAGAATATGGCCGAATGTGTGAGTTCTTATATCTACCTAATTAAGAACGTAAAAATTGTCGTCTTTAACAAAGCTTACACAACTGTTGAATGAACGGAACAAACTTACGTGCCGTAATATCTGAAATTATCAGTACAACATTAAATCGTAACTGCGCAACAAAGTGAAGACTTTGAAGGATTCAATAACAATACCAGTAGCACTATAAAATCACAAAACAATGATGATTCGGAATGTCAAAGTGCATTGCTCGGTGCCGCAAGCGAATAGATTAATATAGGACAGTGTCTTTCATACGTGGCGTCTCGTTACCCTTTCCTGACGTGGAAGAGCCAAGGTTGGATCAAAGGTTGGTCTGAACACAGGTTTGAAAGGTAGCAGAAGTACATTTTGATTGTATGGGTCACTTAGAAACATCCAGCTCTCGCAGCAGGCTCTCTGGGAAGTTTCCTCTCGCGTTTGCCCTTTCAAACTCGCATTCAGACCGATGTTACTCAGCCGGGCATCTTCCGATTTATCATAGCGCCCAGATCCGGCACGATTTGCCTCTGCTCCCGATTGAACAGCAAAGTTCTTGCGTTCAAAAACGACAGGTCCGGTAACTGATTCAGAACTTTCACAGTCTCGGCTTGCACGCTCATCGGCCGCCCATATCGGTCCATGACCACATGTTCCGCATCTTGCGTATTCTCTTTCTTACCTACCGATATCTTTCTGTGATACTCGTGTACCCTGGAGGTATTATTGCTTATTGGAAACGACTTATTGTTGGCCAGAGGGACATTTCTCAGTGTTCGATGCGACGGATTGCTTTTCTGCTTAATTCCGAAATCTTGCTCGACTTTCTTCCTCCATTCTACTGTGCAAGGTCCTGGCAATGGTTCTATTATTTTGGATGATTTCGGGTGTTTTAGCGAATTGTTAGTAAGGTCAGACAAGTTCTGCGACTTCACAGATTGACTGTTTGGTTCCTGTACTTCTGATGGATCTGTATCAGTAATAAAAATTAACAATTAATTAAAATAAATTAGTAGAATTATGAATATAGTAATGCCGAAAATACTACGAATAGTTAAAACCAAACAGATAAGTGGAGGCTACTGAATTTCTAGTATACTCAGAAAAGCTATTTTTCTATTTGAAGCAAGAGTTATGAATATATACACATATGTATGCACACAGACAAAGACATTACAGCTTAAGCACTTACAATAGTAAACGGAGTTCGTTGAGCAAGATGACTGATGATAGGATTCGGAATGTGTGGAGCAATGAGGTGTTAGTAGAGGGTCAAACGGACACAATAAATCCAGAGGCAGAAGAGCGGATAACCCACCACCACCTGCATCGTTATTTTCACGATATTTAAGACAGAGTTCAACACACTTAGCTTACATGTTATCTATTTATATGAGATAATATTCATTTAACAAAATGTGAGACAAGTAATAGTTATTTCTCAGTGCAATGTCTTAACGAAGCTAAACACGTAACTACAATAAATACTTACTAGCATCTAAAGGATTTACAAGGCCAGAACTATTCCAATCAAATTGGGCGGCAGGTACTTCCTAATATGATATTACAATTATTAATTAACATGTAAATTACTTACACATGAAAAAATAAAACGTAATCAACTTACATCTGAACAAGCTGTGCCTTGAATCTTACTGGTATTGGCCGCAGAAGACTGCTGAAGTTCAGCAGTAGCTTTAATTGGCTCTAACGGGGTAAAGCCAAGATTTGCAGCAAATCTGGGTATATTCGGGTTCCATCTTGGTCCAAATAACTTTAATTTCGTATAACAATGTTACTTTCTTTTTCGTAAATATATGAAATATCTTAATGAGCAATAAGTTTTGCATACTTACAATGTTTCGAGAATCGATGCCAAGAGCGTTTAAAAGAACATTGTTACTACTACTATTTGCCCATTGGTAGGTGAGGGCATTGGTTTCTTCCACGCTCTTTACACTCTGCCAAACCTGATCTGTTTTATCTATTAAGGCTTTCAACTCGACTTCGTGATGTTCAGAAACCATGGAAAACATGTTTGTTATTATATCTTCTATTTTATTCGCGGCCTGAAATTTTGATTAAATTATACGTCAAATATTATCATAGTATATTAATCATACTATTTATATTATAATGCAAAACTATAAGAATCTCTAAATGAAAACAATACACACGTTATTCTAATAAACTACTAGTAATTTTACATAAACATTCCCTAACTCACATTCTTGTTTTCTATCCGACATATAGACTCTTTTAAACTAAACTGTTGTGTCTCTACTACATCCGTTGACGTTTCAAAATTACTAAAGTCTCCGAAATCATCGTCGTCCTCAGGTACCTTCCGTTCCTTAGCATCGTCAGATTTCCATTCTACCGTCGTGCTCGAAAAATTAGTAAAATCGCCAAAATCGTCGTCTTCGTTGTCCGTGCTTTCGAATCCAGGACAACTATCCTCTTGTGCTTTGGTTGTGGCCGGTTCATTCGTTCGTAAATGAAGATCATAAAATTCACCATCGCTATAATATACTACAGAATTTTTGCTCTCATATGTGGCACATTCTTCGTCCGCGGTGCTTGTAATATTAACTTGATCCTTTAAGCAGTCGAGGGATGTATTATTAGATGGCAGTGAAGCTCCTTTAATTGGTGAAAACTTTTGTATACAAGACGTATCGGATGAAGACGTATGTAAATCGTGAGTTTGTACTGTCTCGTATGTACTATTACTGGATATTGAATTGTAATTATTTGTCAAGTCCGATACATCATCAAAGTCTCTGTGCTCCATAAATTCTGTAAAGTCAGAATTATCCGCGTCGTGTGCGTCAAAACCGTTTTCCGGAATGTACTGTTTGCGTGTTTCCTCGTCATTCGACTCCTTCTCCTCGTAAGCGAGAATTTTCTCGCTCGCCCCATTCACGTCTATCTTTTGAACAGTTTGATTTTTCGTTTCTACGGCTACATATTCGCTCCCTTTTGATTGTATGGTATTTTTTACATCAGCTATATCGCAGAAATTATTATTAGGAAAAGTACTCGCGTCGCTTTTTTCACTAGAGTTACGAAGATGGACATCTTCACTGTGCATACGCTCGGATGTATCATCTAGATTTGATTCCTCTCTCACAGCGTCATCGTCGAAAGCGAAATCAAAGTTGAAGGAATCATTTACAGTTTTACTCGGCTTCTCGTCGCTCGCGTCAGTGTTAGATCCTACATCGTACATCTCTATATATTTCGGCTGAATACTGAACTCACAGTCCGATTGTCTAAAAACGTTGGTGCCGTCTACATTAAGTTCCTGCGAGGTAACAAAACTGGAAATTGTCCTTTCATCGTGGATGAAGGCAGATTTATCATTAGCGTCATTGACGGAGCTCTCATTCTCGTCGTATGACGTGTACGTTTCACCAACTTCGTCCGTTACGTTGCGTCCCGTGTCCACGGAATTAGGCTTGTCGTTTAAGTAATCCGTCTGCAGCATCGTCACAGTTACATCTATCTTCGTATCGCAAACGGCGTCGCTCCACTCGTTGGAATCCTTGAACTCTTTGTAATTGTAAAAATCGTCGTCCAGCTGTTGCAAAATGTCCGGCGTGCTCGCGGGATCATCCAGGTCCAGGCTCACGGGTTCGGCCTCGTCATTCGCCTCCAAGCCGTTCGACGATCCTTCCTGCTCACTGACTGTCTTTACGCTATCGGCTAAGCTACTATTGTTGCTACTAATTACATCCGCATCAACAAAATTTTCCTTAGCTAAAACATTCTGAGTACAAACGTGATCAACGCTATTACTAATCTCAACATTACGCGACTCGCCACGCCTAGGTGAATCTAATACATTGGGTTCTGTTATACTAGCGTCCTCAAAGTTATCTTCCAATACGTTACTATTATCCGTTCTATCCTTCAATCTTATGCGGCTCACATTGTTCACCGTCTTCTCGACGATCAACAGATCGTCGATAACGCCACATTTCGACGCTTCGTTTATCTTGGGACAATTGTCCAATACTGTTGACTCAGTAATACCGTTTACTCTAGGAGATACGTTCTGTGATGTTATTGGTGTTTGTATCGGAGTAACAAGTTTTTGTGGGGACTCTGATGAAACAGATAGGCCTATAATAACAATCATACAATTTAGAAGACGATTATATGTAATATGGAACTTGATATTTTGCTAAACGTAATATCCGTTAACTTAAATAAATACCATCTATTCCACCAGTTGTAAAGTCTCCGAATTCATCCTCATCGGACTCTCCGAAATTGTCTAAGGGTGGTGGCGTGGAGCTGACTAAGGGTGGGAAGGCCATTGTTCTCCCCTGTTTTGAGGAAAGTCAACATTATCTTTTTATCTTTTGCAAACAATAATTTGCCTCAATAAAATTAAGGAAAGATGTAAAGTGTTAAAGATCCTTCGCTACGTTAAACATAATGCGTGACGGGCGTAAAAACAAATCGAAACGAATCGTTTGACCACAATCTCGTTATCTCGAGTCACGTACACGAACATTGTTTACAACTACGCCGTCCCTTCCTCTGCATGCGTGCGCTCGTTACATATGTCAAATGCGTTAAGGTTAAGTCGCACTCTCGGACACGGACTCGCGGAGGGTTTCCCCGTGGCCGAGGGAAGGGCGGAGGCTTCGAGGGCGAGGGCGAGGCTCTCACGCTCCGACGACGACGTTGTCTCCACCCTCTCAAGCCTTCGTCGCTCTCTCGGGGGCCACCTATCACCACGTACCCAGTACAGTCCGCTCCGCGGATCTCGGGCTGCCCGTCAGCGCGATTCTATCTCGGCACTGTCATCTCGGCGATAGTCGCGGCGTGTGTCCCGTCCCGTGTACGGGCGCGCCTGGCCTCGACGGTAATTATCACAGCCAGGTATCGGGTCGTCCAGCAGCAGATCGTCCGTGCGTGACGATTGGGTGCACGATGACGGCGGTCATGAGACATCGCAGGTACGTAACATCACCTGTTCCAGGCCGCGCGGGCGCGTGCGCAGCGCGAACGGCGCGCACCTGTGCGTCAAGCGCACTCGCGGCCGTTCAAAATCGGTGTCCGTGATCGACGCGAGATGAAATGCAATGTAAAGTAAATACGTGGATAATTTGGAATTGGAACGAATATATTTTTAGGAAGATGCAACGTCATACGGTTTTTAATGTCCGATGATACAAACTATTATTTAAATGATACATTTTGTACCGTATATTATATATTGTAACTATTACTTTGTAATTATTAATATGTACATGATCCCTATATTAATATATGGATATATATATATATATATATATAACATATAACATTGTTATGTCCATTATGTTTTATATATGTATATAAAATATATGTTTATATTTGATATAGAATGTTAATTATATGTAATAATGATGTAGCCACATACAATGTATTTTATATTTTAATATCACATTCTTCGGAGCACTTTGTTATTTATTGAAAAAGCTTACTTACTGATACTTGTATAGTAATCATGAGTATGTATTTGATATAGAACGTTAATTACGTGTAATAATGATATATGTGTAGCTACATATAATGTGTTATATTCTTATTTATTTTATATTTCTGATATATTCTAATATCACATTTTTCGGAGCACTTTGTTAATTATTGAGAGAGCTTAATAAGCGATATTTATATAGTAATATGACTGCATAAATATATTGCTTCATACATATCAATTATTTATCTGTATGACTAAATTCCAACTGTAAAAACGAAAGAATAATAATTCCACATCTGACAATCTCTCGCGTTCAATTCTTAAGCTTTGTCTTGTTCGGAAGCATGCTTGGTGCGCCTGTGCTTCTTCATGTCTCCTTTCTGCCTGAAGCATCTGCCGCACACGTCGCACGAGTGCGGCTTTTCGCCGGTATGTATCTTGATATGGTTGTTCAAGGCCTCCGTTCTGGTGAAGGCCTTCTCGCAGTAGTGGCACTTGTATCTGCGATCGCCACGGTGTATCAATCTGTGCTGATAAAACACGGACCCGGTGAGGAAAGCCTTATCGCACACGTCGCACTTGAACGGTCTCTCCCTCGTGTGCTTCTTCCTGACGTGATCCGCCAGATCCGGCTTTATCGTGAAACGCTGGTCGCAGAACTCGCAAGCGTAAGGCTTGATGCCCATGTGGAATCTCTTGTGAGTCCACATGTGACTCGACTGTGTATAACTCTTCCCGCAAATGTTGCAGACGTACGGCCGCAATCCATTATGCCGCCGTTTATGCGCGTTCAATGAGATCGCTGTAGGCAGCAGGTTGCCACAAATGTCGCAGGGAAACTTGGAGCATTGATCTCGTCCGTGATCCTGTATATCCTCGTTCTTGTCGAACAAATTCCCGCAGAGCTCGCAGATAAACTTGGCGTCGCCCGACTCGGACGGTCGGGACGCACGCTCGTGCCTGTTCTGTTTGTGCTTGTACAGCAGGGATAGTTCCTTCATGTCCTTGTTGCAGACGTCGCATAGAAAGACGACGAGTACCTTAAATAGTCTGGGATGCTCCTTCCAGTGTAAAACGGCTTCCGCGAACGATTTGTAAGTGGTCATGCATGTATTACACGTGTAGGGTCTCTCGACAACGTGATGCTTTTGATGAACCTTCAGACAGTCCGCGTTGGTGAAATGGCTGTTGCAGAATTCGCAGTGATACAGCTTGGACGTCGTCAGTTCTTCGATCAGCGTGACCTTGTCCTCGTGTATTATCTTGTAATGAATATCTGCATCGTCGCAAGTGGTGAACACCTCGCCGCACTGAATGCACTTCCAGACTGTCTGGCTGTTCTCGATAACAATGCAGTGGCTCGCGACATGCTTGTTCAATCTTGATTTCTGCGTAAAGCTCTTCGAGCACTCGGAGCACTTGAAGGGCTTCTCCGGCAGATGCGTCACTACGTGACGCTTCAGAGTGTAGCCGTCGAAGAAGCCTTTGTTGCACACTTCGCAAATGTGAGGCCGATTTTTGCCATCGACGCAAACGTGCGTTCGAAGCGCCTTCTGATCCTCGAATAATTTTCCACACTGTAGACATGAAATGCTAATCTCCTTGGAATGTTGCCTCTTATAGTGGTAGAACAGTTTCAGCTCTTTACCGAACGTTATCTTACAGATTTCGCAGTATAATGCCTTCGAGCCTTTGTGAAATCGCATGTGAAAGTTCAATCGTTCTTCGAACATAAATGTCTTGTCACATATGAGACACTTGTACGGTTTCGTTGTGCTCTGTATACTAGGCTTGCATTTGTGACTGTCCAGTGTCTCCTTGGTATGATAAAGATTCATGCATGCCCCGCATTTTAGATACGTCTGTCTGTTTCCTAAGCATTGTAATGTGATCGAACGATTCCCGCTTTCCTTATCGACCTTCGCGTCATTAAATACGTTCTCCTCATCACTGCTTTCTAGAATTATATCATTTTCGTATAATTCCATATCCTTCGTATTCTGGAATGTTTCTTCACACATGTTCATAAAGCCGTTTACGCACAAAGGACAAGATTGTTGGTCAGAAAGAAATTGATTGGAAATGTTAAAAGATTGCTTTTCCTTTAATATTGTTGACAGAATTTCTTCCGCATTAATGCACTGCGTGTCAAATTTGTCGCACCAGTTCACTTTCTCAACGCAGGTCAAACAGAGCTGTTTTGGCAGCGGATCTGTCTTCTTAATCTACAAAGAAGCAGGCTATGTAATGGACAATATTTGTAAACATATATTTTTTGTATGTGTATATACATTTACATATTATAAATATATATATATATATGTTACATATTTGCAAAAATTCAGTGTGCAATATATATATTTACAAAACTTATAATAAAATATTTTACTTTAATGCTTAGGCAGGTATTTATTTTATGTGCCAATTTCATTGATTCTCCGAATTCAGAATAGATATATATTGGTTTAGTGGTTTGTCCAGCACACAAACGACAGAAAGCAAATAAACTGTTTTCTTTTTCATCTTCTCCTGATAATTCCAATATCTCACTGGAAGAAAGTGGCTCCTCTTGAGACCATATCATCGAACCGTCCAAATCATCAATATCATCTTCATGATCATTTAATGTACTAACTGATTCTGTTTGTAACATGTTTTATCGCTACAAATTAAATTCACACAATATAACGATCAATATTACAAACTTTTACAAAATATTACTCTTATATATATACATATATATTTAACCAATATGTTTAGCTTTTGCAAAATGTAAGACATTATTATATAAAGTACACATATATGTATATATCTATGATCGTTTCTTATGAATTACAGTGGATATTGTTTTATAATTTTTTTCAATGTTTAACAAAATTATAATGCATATTCATTATACCAAATTTATTTTATATATTATAAAAAAATATTTGAAATGTTGTGATAAAAAATAGAGCAGATTACCTTTTTTTAAAAAAAGAACGCAAATATTCAAATATTTTCTTTCATGGCAAACTCAATATAAACGATATAGTAAATTTTCTTGCTACCCCGATTCAGCTTCTTCAAAGACAAACAAATAAATCAGTTAGCTAACTAGAAATATCTGCCTGCTACTTCTGAAACAAATGAAACTGTTTCTTTCCTGTTCCTTTGTTTCCAAATTAATGTAAATAAAATAACAGACGTAGAGGTTATACATATATAATTTTTTTATTCATATGTTAAAAAATCTAGAATTCTAATAAATATTTATTTATTAAATAAAAACATATATTCATTTAATTAAATTGAAAATATGTAATCAATATAGTTAAAAAATTAATTTTATGAAGATAAAAAAGTAATAATTTTATAATTTTAGTGACATAGTTAATTTTATTGTATTTTTACATAATTTTTTTAGTATGTACATTTTTTATTGAATCTTGTAAAAAAATATAAATATATACAAATATTAATATCTTATTAATGTTTCAAAAACAAATATTTTAAAATATATTGTAAATATTTTATATATTTTATTTCCATATATTCTAAAATACTGATCATGTTAATAATATCAGTATTGTAATGTATTTCTTTATTCATGATAAAATTAAAAATGCACGCAAAAAAGATGATATTAATTAATGTGGCGTTATAACATATCGTAATTCATTCTTGATCCTGTATTCTCGTAAACGTTTGCAATGACGTAATGCAGTTAACAAGTTCAACTTGGTCTTATCAAGCTTTGTTTTCGTTTGATTGACATAATCCTCAGCTGTGAAAAAGTAGAGGTACCCTGAAAATTATTTTAATACAAAATATATGCAGTGGATAGGTAATATCCACGTTATAAGTATCATAACATCCACGTTATAAGTTCTCGTTCGTTCATATGCAATACTTGTATATACTTATGTCTATATACTGTTATAATTATTTAGAAACATATTTGCATTAACATAAACTTAAATTAAACTGTTAACTTACCATTTTCTTCTTGGTTAACGAATTCCTGACTTTTATAATGTAAATATAAATTAATTTCACCCTTTTTTTGAGCAGCAGCCTTTCCCAGTGATAAAATCGTATATTTCGCAATTAGTGTTTGATTTATAGCACTTATAAAGTTATTAATTGTATCCAAGGAATTAACTGTTTGCCTGCCGACAATATACTTAGGTATTCTATTGAATTCTTCTGCAGTGATAAATGATATTGTTGGACAGATTTCTGGTTCATTGAAAAGCGTCCTTTTACAATCTTTCATCATTTCTTGCTTTTCAACTACGTTGGTTCTAAGTGTGTTCGACATTTGTGCTTTCAATTGATACGCTGAATTTACAGTGCATTCTAACTTTTTAGAAGAGAGAGTTGCATTCTGATAGCTTTGTATGAGCTCGGGCGGAACATTATTTCCTTGGTGAAGAATTCGTTTGTCCAAAGTGTCCAGTAACTTCAATAATTCCTTTATGCAAATAAAGACATTCAAATTACTTTCTTCTAATTTTTATAATAAATAAATTCTTGAGAATAATTTGACATTTACCTTAGAACGACAATTCTGCTCATTTAATCTTTTCAATAATTGTTTTGTGTCGTTGATGCTACATGAAAGTTGCACAACCTCCTCATGCGCTTTCCGAAGTTCATCCTTTATATGTTGTTTGCCTAAAACATAAAATACAACTCTGCGATAAATGCTTTATTACTAAGTTAGCCCAATACAAGGAAAACATTTTATCGAGCGTCTACAAATTATCTAGACAGAAAGACAGCAAATTCTACTAATTAAATAAATATTTGCAAAACAACAACTGAAATGTAACACAACTTCATGCTTACAAAGTGAAAACAAATCGACGTCAAAAATTGTGCAAGAGCTATCAGCACAATTTAACAAAAGATAACTAAATAAGAATATGCAAATACAGTAGTAGCAAATATTGAGTAAGACTCACTTCGACACACTTCTCATTCGACATATATTTTTAAATAAAACATTTATATTTAAAGGTTTTTAAAAATGAACATATCAAATAAATGAGCCATGTAACAGCACGTTGTCGTCGTATTGCATCATGTAGATTTGTGCTTGATTTTTACATCTATTTGTTGTCAGTTTATGCCAGCAACTCTTGTGCAGCTTTTCGAGTCAATCTGCTCTCATTTTATAAACAGGTTTTGCAAGAAAAATACAAACACTAACGAGCAATATTTTAATTGAATTTACTGTCAATTTATATTGCTATCATATTATTTAACATGGCCGAGATTTTATAAATGTGTAACAAATGCGATAATATACCTCTTATCAATACTGTGGCGGCGCTGAGTTCCTGAAGTCTCTTGGTTTGTCTATCGATTATCTCTTCCAGATTATCGTTCTCATTCTGCTTTGTAGGTCCATTTTCATCGATCATAGCTCGCTGCACAGATTACATCAGATAATTACTATAAAATTATACAATTTGAACTTTGTATATATAAAAAAATTATGAAAATAAATTGTAAATATCCTATCAGTGACATGAATGACGTGTGTATAAACATGTAGTACCTTAACCAAATTTGTAGAAATATTAGTTCCTGTACAAAAATATTAATCTGAAAGAAACGATTTATATTTCACAACGTACCGCTTTTCTCTCCCTTTTCTCTCGTTGGAATATTAGTAGCAGATATTATATCGAGAAATGTAAAATAATTTTGTATCAAACCACGTGTCGTTTTTCTTCAAATTTAAATTTTACGTCCGTTCCCCTACAATCATGATCTTTGCAGTAACGTAGTGCAGGGCCTCTCTCGAAAATAGCTGCGTTTAGGAGACACAAATGATCAGTGAGCAGTTAGTGAAGTTGCAAACGACACAATAATTACGATTTCCAGTTGATTCGTCGCACCAGCCGATAACTTATCTACTTAAGATCCGGTTTTCGATATCGACGTAGCGCGCGCCCGCTATATAGTGCGAGGCGCCGCCACGTACGGCCGCAGTGCTAACTCGTAAGTAAATTTCGACATGATTTTTTTATAGGGAGCGTTCGCGGCGCGCGCCAGTTAGTAGGGTGCCAGGGCTAGGGATGGGCGATGTTGAAAAAAATAATCGATCGTTAAAAAATCGATCACAAAATATATCGATGTCTTACAATTGATAGAATTGAAAAAAACATCGATATTAATCGATTAATTTGAGTATTTGTAGTAATGTAACCTGACGAAAGCGCATGCCGACACTCA